>CM068580.1:93297060-93569560 GCA_035048485.1 Pteria penguin
AACTTCCCTTTTCTGAGTAGCAACGTACTTTCCTCTTTCGCATTACGATGTCTTCATTTCACAACTTATGCATGCTCAAAATATGAACATTTTGTAATGAGAGCGAGGTTTCTTGCCACCGAAACTACTCTCTTCGGGCATAATTTTGAGGAACGTTTTAAAATTGTCATTGAAGAAGTTCCATTGTCGATATAGGGATCTGATGCAATATCCAGATCCACTCTTTCAAGAATGTTAACCAAATTTTTTGGACCGGACCGTACAAACTATCCATCTTAACTTTTTTGACACTATACTTGATTTGACATAAAACGTAATATAATATACGGACATTTGTTGACGTTCATTTTCCGACGCCTGGAATTTCAGTTAAAACAACTGATCATGCTGTGAATAGGATCAATTTGTCTTCGTATTCTTGTCTCCTTCATGTGTATCATCTTTGTGTATATTTATGTATGACAGGAAAAGTTTGTTGCAGGAACTTTGCGACCAATGTTTCAGCAATTCAACCAGGGCACGCTTACTCCTTATGGGCACCTTTCTCACCCTCCGACTTTATTGGAGTTCGCATTTGTCTGAATATGACAGTATAAACGATATTGTCCTTTTATTCAAATGACTATGAGAAGATGGTTAACCCTTCAATACTTCTCCGTTTTAGTTTGATCTTTTCCTAAGTTTCAAAGTTATTCCAATCCTGTTGCTGTTTTTATGTTTCGGTCTATCTTGAATAGTTGTGATCGGATCCCATTTGTTTAAGTTGTACCTTCCTATTAGTAAATGTCTTTTGTATTGGATCACAGAGTTTTAAAATTACGCTCAATCTCACACGTTCAATCATCCGACATGCTGTTTTCTTAAAGCGTAGATTTCTTTTTTTTTTTTTTACTGAATTATCATGAGGTACTCGAGATAGATAGATCGGCACAATGGTTTTCTTTTCGTTTAATAAATTAGACAGGGTCAGGCGTGGTGTAGTGGTTAAAGCTTTGCTTGCGGCGCCCGACGATCTGGGTTCGATTTCCCGGGTTGCGCCACAATGTTTAAGAGGTTGGTAACCTCATACTGCATCCATGTCGCGATATAACTGAAAATATTTGTGAAAGCGACGTAAAACACCATCCAACCAACCAACAACCAATAAATTAGACTTTGTAAACTATCTGGCTAAAGTCAGTGCCAACTATTTTAACTTACTTGTTTTGCATTCGTAGGCTCGAAATATGCTTAAGGTGAACTGGTGTGTGCTCAATGGGATACTATAGGGCTTGGCCTGATGACCGAGAGGTTCCCGGGTTCGACTCTCGCATTAGGTACACCGGTGTTCTGTCCTTTCAGATGAGACATGGTAACAGAGGCATTTAAAAGATCCCTCACTGCTTCAGGTCTGTTGCAAAGAAATTAATTTCTCTGCAATGCATCAAAGCAGATATCTTCATTGATATATACGGTCAAAACAATCGAAAAGTGACGTAAACTAATCAATTAAATGTTCATTGATGTTTTATGACGAATCTGGCCAATTATGTGTAATCAGTGATCGACTTTCTTGAAGAGAATTGAATAGTAAATTCTTCCTTTGGACTTTTCCTTACAAATTGTGCTTTTATGTAAGGCATGCTCCTACACAACTGTCCGCTGGCATATTCTCTGCGTTAGGATGATGTATAAAAGCTATTCGGTAGTATAACTAGGGGGAGATATCTCCTTTAAGGGAATTCATATTGCACAATCCCAAACTTTAACAGTCCCCAAACATCAAGATCATCTAAAGTGGACATGCATTTATTGCATTAACAAAATAACCATAAGAAAAAATTATTTTTGTTGATGTCTTATTTTGTTCATTTGAGGCTTGTTATGGGTTTGACATGCCTTAATGTAAAATAACCGAAAAATAACGTAAAATGTTAAATGTAATGTTAAAGTAACAAACGTTTACTCAATTGGTGTGGTTACCCGGTTTGCAGGATGCCCACATTTCCCCAATCACCATAAAAGCATGCACAATGAAAGGGCACATATTTAAAATTTTTGCAAGTAATCACTCCCATGTAGAGAAACAAGGATCAACCTGGTTTCTCAAGAAGAGAGGCCATAACAAATTTCCACACGAAACTAATGATCAAAGCCGGAATTGTGGAAATCCAAATTAGAAATATTTGTAGGAACAAGCTAATAACGTTAATGATAACCCTTAAGTTAGGCTGCACACTTACGAATGAGCTGGTGTTTGACCCGACAGGTCACACCAAGTAATGAACACGTAAATATGATAACCTACATTGCCATACTAAAATATACATTACAAGATACCATTACTAGATGTACACCATAGTACTACAAGCACAGGTACCATACTAAGTATTTCAAGAATTAATTTATAGTAGTTCTTCGGAGGGGGATTTTTTTATTATTTACATTTTTAATCCTTTGAAGGGTCGTAGGGTCGGCAAATAGAACACAATTTCAGGGAAGAAAAACTGTTTAAGAGGAAAAAGAGGAGTTACTGGCTCAGTTATGTGGCAAGAAGTCACCATGGAGCTATACAATACATGAATATAAATAATATACTAGAACATATTTAAAAACATTACAAAAATATTTGATTGTAGTGCAATTTACGATTACCGACTTAGGACGGTCATTTAATTTGACCAAAAGCCAAACAAATGGGTGGTGATGGTGGTTAACCGGTTTACGGGCCCATCTTCCCACTCACTCCGTAACATCAGGCAGGAACAATCAAAGGGACGTACATTTAAAAATATATACGATTTCTTTTTAAATGATTTCCATATTGTTCTGAATACCCACCACAAATGTTCGGTTTCCAGTGCATCGTGTCTCCTCACGAATGTTCATTCATACAAAATCTAATTGGCTATTATTGTTCTTAGAAAAATGTTTATTAAGTTTGTTAGGAATAAATTCGGACATTTATTTTGTTTACAGAATACTTTCAGAATTATTATTTTTACGCGTATACTCATTTTAACTGCCCATTATATGATTGAATGAAATAATTGCGAAATTATTTAATCCCATCAGATGCATATTTTACATTTGTATTGGCCGCAATATTAATTATATTTTATTATGATAGTAAGAGAACATGTGATGTACAGCATGTATTTGTTTTAAGTGATGTTTTTATTTTCCTATTGTTTACCACATTTTAATGTTTTGATAGTAGTCAAAAGGTAATGCAAAAGTTTGTGTTACTTATGTGAATAAAGTGTAAGATAAGACGGTTGGTGTTATCTAAGTGTGTTATATATATATTGGAGATACAGTATTATTCAGTAATGCCTCAGAAGAAATATTATAAAATGTATCTAAAACATTTTGATAAGTACATAGTGAAAAGAAACACGATTGATACATTGAATAAATGTCAAGGTGGCAAATAAACGAATCAATGATGAAACGGAATATATAAATCAACGGTTTCATACCTTCACACTTTCAAAATCAAAACAGCCTTCTACGTTCATCTTGCTGACATCTTTTTATAAAAAAGGTGCCATATGTGTATCTAATGTATGAAAATATTTTGCATTGAATACTTGAAAATGATATATAAAGTGACGGTCAACATTCCACATGGAGAGTAGTGCGGCAGAGGAGGTCATGGGCAACTCGCTAGAATGAAATGTAGCAAGACCTCTTGATTTGTTTATATATTAAAAAAATCAGTTTGACGGAAATGTTGAAATGGAATTGAAAGAAAACCAGTTAATACTATTACATATGTGGATCCATGTAAGAGGATAACACACCTTCCCATTTCACAATGTAAAGGGTTCTAATGCCAGAAAGACTACCTATTAACCGGAGCGTGTGATTGTTTATAGAAGAATAGCACAAGTTTGGCAGAAAAACATCGTACTAGTATGGTAGCAATATGATGAGAAGTAAATTAGAAGTATATACTAGAGTATGGAGACAAAGAGATAAACCCAGTACTTATTTTGTTGTTAATAATCCCCATAATCTCTGGGTTAGTTGTCTCTTGGGATAGATCTAATATATGTCAGTAGTCGTATGATGCCTTGGTAAAGTTTTATTGTGTTTACTGTTAGTGTATGTGATATCCAATTTCTTAAAATTTCTCTCATTTCTCTGTGAGAGTAATTTGATGTTTACGATTTACCCACGGCTGACTTCATTGTTTGATGTGTGTTGGATCTTATGTTAATCCACATGTCTTCTATGCTGCTGGTCCAGTGAACTGCTGTGGAATGTACATACAAGAGCATGTACATCATGTTTGTTTCATTTTAGTGATGTTTATACCTAGCTTCGTTGTAACGTGGCACGACCTTTGTCTTGATGACACACCGTTTTGGTCTGATAGCCCTGGTTTCATCATTACGTAAAATGAGGAGATAAAGTTCAGGTGCCTAAGTCAGTGGATAGTAACAACATCAAGTGCTGGCACGAAATTTATCTGTAAACCTCTCCTTTTCTTAAGGCCGAACAAGGCAGCAGGGCCTGACAAGACCACTTGTCCGCAAAAAAAAAAAAAAAAAAAAAACCAACTTCATCTTGAAATCTCTGACATCCTTCAGATCATATATAGGAAGTTATTAGAGACATTTAAACTCTCGTAATCAATGGTTGGACGCGTACATCGGCCCCATCTACAAGAAGGATGAGCGGACCTAGGCTACTAACTATTCGCCCTATCTCTCTAACCTCTCAGTATGCTCTCTAAGGTAATGGAACACATGAGTACTTCTTAAATTGTTAAATATTTCAGCACAAACTATATCCTCGATGACCTCCAATACAGCTCTCGAGAAAAATGATACTGTGAGACTCAACTCATCGTGTGAACACACTGACTATTACAAAACATGCAGAGAGCTAAACAAACAGACTTAATACTTCTCGATGCCAGTATAGCCTTCGATAAAGATTCTCATGAAAAGCTTCTCCACAAACTCCACAGACTACAGTGTAAAGATGATGGATAAATCTAAACCACAAGTCCGAAAATCATGAAAACGAGAGGACAAACAAAATCAGTGAAAATGAAAATCAAGGAGAAAATAACGAAAAATGTCTACTTGAAGAGCATATGTGAATCCCTATGATGGAGTGAGATCAGGTGCCCGGGGAGAGTGAGCATCTCCTGTTTGCTAGCAACACCCGTCACATATACCCAGTAGAAAAAGGTCAAATCGTGTAAATTCCATATATATTTAATTATATATGGAGAATGTCAAAGTAGATAATCTTCTAGTATATAAGGTGTCAAATATTTGTAAAATGATCGGAATTAGTATTAGAGATCACATTCTTTCCATGATTAAATATTTCTTGGACAGCAGATCTCAGTCAGTCGTCATCGAAGGTAAGTAAGCAGTCTCACAAAGCCCCAGTCTCTTCCGGTGTTCCTCAGGGATCGGTATTGGGCCCATTCTTTTCTTGGCCTATGTCAATGACCTGCCTAAAAATATTACATCAACAGATTCTCTTATTTGCTGATGACACAGTAGTCTGAGCATCCTTTTCAAGGATGGATAACTCTCTTGTCCTTCAGAAGGATATTGACACCCTCCAACTGTGAAAACACAAATAGGATATGGAATTCAACCCAGCAAGTGTCGGGGTTTTCAAGTCACACGGGCGAGGACCCCAATACCGATCAAATACGTCACACCACGAATATTTCACGTAGCCTATATGGTGACGGCATCTGCCTGATGCGGGGCATACAAATTTTGACCTTTGCAACGGACCCACCCGAAGCAGTGAGGGATCTTTAACGTGCCATGCATACCACGACACGGGCCCTCGGTTTTTACTGTCTCATCCGAAAGACATGACACCGGCATGACCAGAGCGGGACTCGAACCCCGGCCTCCCGATCAGGAGTCCAGCGCAATACCACTAGGCCACACCGGCTTCACTTGAGAGGAAGTCGGAACAATATTGTATAGAATGTATCATAACACCACAAAAGTTTATTTTGCTGTACATAGGCCTTGATCTAGCAAGATTTATCGGCCTTTGAATTTGGCGCGTGGAGTAGGCTAATCCTACAGTACGCTACAGTAGCCTCCTCACTTGATCTGTTGATCTGTCATCCAGAAGTTACGCGTTTCGTTAAGTCACGAGAATAAAGTATGCGACGCGATGCGCTTCTCGACATCACTTATACTTTATAAAAAATATAGCTATTGATCTCATTCACATCACATGACACCTGTAGCAGTTTATATACAAATACACAACAGGTAAGCACGGTCCGAATTTACTCTGATCTCTTGTGACTGCCGATTTATCTGAGTATGGAAAAAATGAATTAATGATGTAAATGTCGAATGTATAAAGGATGATATATTCTTATCGTCCATTTTATAAAATACTTGTGCACGCAAAGAATTAAAACTATAAAACTAGAGTAGAGCGATTGTTATGATAAATTTAATTAAGTCAATGTCAATGACTTCAAGAACATCCAAATGTAGAGAGAGCTGTAAAAATGGCCCATTTTCATGGAAGATTTCTAGCAACAGTATAATTTAGGGTCTGACTGGCTACAAACCCTGATTTCTTTGATTCATTCTGTTGCATGGCAAAAGTATTTAAAAATAATAAAGTTTTAGCATTATTAGTCAGGTGACTCCATCATGTCCATCACGGCATCAGTATTTAATGTATAAAAATCCTGATGTCAAAAATTAGAGGATGGTGTGTGGTAAATATAAACATATGTATACATTTATATATTTATCGCACCATTTCGACAAATTGTGTCTCTTCGGTAATGCCCAGGCTGATATTGTAGAAAACCTTAGAAGTGTAATACTTTAGTATATATATATATTGTCACTGATCAGCAAATATATATGGGTCTCAAATCATCCACAGGTATTTGAAGCTCTGTAAGTCCACAACAAACATCTGTTATGCCCCTATAGGGTATACATGCTCCTTTTTTCTTTGGTGTACATACTAGTGATGAACTAATTGTCGCCGATAATCGAGTGTCGATCGTCTTTCGATTCCGATTATCGATTCCAATTCTTTATAATCGATTGTCACTGAGAGAGAGATATAAAAAAAAGATTGTTCAGAACGAACTAAACTGCACGTGAATTGTTTCACAAATTATTCCGTAAAAATTGTCTATTAAGCACAAGGTGACCATTCGGAACAATCTCGCAATTTTACTCGTGCTGACGTATAAAGATCTCTCCCTTCACTCGTACTACGTAAAAAGACTCAGATGTCACTTAGCGGAATGACTTATATTGATTCCATGCATCAATCGGTTTCCGCCATTGCACCCAGTAATGTCAGCCATGTAAGGCTTTGAAATGTAATCCGGTACTCATCTATGTCAAGGAAAGTAAATAATGCTTCAATAGTTCTGGATTAATATTCAATTTTGGTAGGTCAAATGGGACTATTCCACTGTACGTATCCGTTATGAGTTTTACATATTGCAGCATTAATTCTTTTATGAGTAAAGGCGGGAGAGATTCAGAATGCATGAGGGGGTATGACTAAGTTAGTGGTTTTATCCTAGGCCATAATGCAGTTTTTCAGTAATTTTTACAGATACTGTAATAAATATAATGAAATCCATATTTGAATTCAATGAAAAAGTATATACATAGAATATATATAGTTCGTTATTTTCTCATTTAAGATAATATTCATGGCAAAACAAAAGATTAAAAAACTAAGATTTTACTTAGAAATTGAAGATAAATCCCAAGGAGTATACCTCATAAGAAATCATGAATCTGGATCATTTAAGCATTTGTGAAACAGTCTCATTGTGAAAGTCTTAAATCTACCGTCTTCATTACAAGCCAAGCATGGACTTATTTGTCCTTGTACATGTGCAAGCGTCCATAACAATTTTTCAATCATGGCTATGAATGACTACGAGTCGATGGTTGTTACATTACGCAGGAAAAGCCAGAGGATGTCCGAATGCAAGATGGTTACAAAAACCAATGATGACGCCAAATCGGCCAAATAAAAATCAGAATTGCTATGTGATCTATTATTTGTCAAACTCAAATTTCAAAGAATAAAGATTTCCGATTTAAATCAATAATCAATCGGATTACCTTTTCCGATTATCGATTCTTAAATCTCTTCCTATGTACAACACTAGTACATACCCCTGTAGGGGCATAATAGATGCTTGTTATGGACATACAGAGCTTCAAATACCTGTGAAATCATCATATATCCAGTATAGAGGGTTGATGGAACTGAGAGAATTAAAACGTTTTATTTCTTAAATTTCAGTAATTCACTTAATACTATTTAATAGACTGCATACTCCTGCAGTTTCTCGTTAAATGTTCTAAGCTGTTATTGATGATAGAAGTATAACACTAACAACTTTTGAGTACACTTTGATTAGAAGAAGAATTAAGGATAACTTGCATACCTGAGAAGCTTGTGACTTAGTTTTAGATGTTTTTCTCTCACTTTTCTCAGGGTACTGTCATTTGACCAACTTGCCTGAAGGAAAGTACTGTTTTAGAGTTGCTTCATTTTAAATGCAATATCAAATATGCATCAAAATTTAATACCTTCTTGGCATGTGCATGAAAGTGAATAATGACTGCTTGTGGAAGAGAGCAGTCTATTTAGTGAGTAGAAGATACCAAACTGAGTTTCAAGTAACAAAGAAAGACAATTACCATATAACAAAACTCACCTGAAATATTGGACACACATTTTGAAGGTGATCTCCTGTATGTAATGTGGCAGTACCTATTCCATTCTCTGGCACGAGACATATCAGTGACAGGAGCAACCAGATCTCGGACTGACTTATTGTGTCAATTAATTTTTTACATCCAAACTATAATGGGTTCATATGAATATTGAAAGTTCTGTAAAGCAAGTGATTTTTAATTAACTTTTTGTTCAATATCCACATATTTCATTTAAAGCAGAATTAATTGTAGATCTAGCGTAAAAAGAAATCAAGAAAAATTTTGGTGAAAGAATGAAGAAAATCACGAGCTCCTAGCTGGTAGTAATCACACATCCTGGTATATGGAAGTATTATTGTTTGGGTGTAAACAAGTTAGTGGAAAAGCAAAATGTATGTAAATATAACTAAAAGTTTCTCCTGTTTTCTTCAATTCCCATTGATTATCTCTATCATAATGGAAGAGTTTAGACCCAACTTTTATGCTTGGATGTGAGTTTTTCAGATTATGCATGGTTGCTTGCCCCTTTGTCTGTACATCTTAAATTGTTTTAAGTTCTAGCTATTAGCTGGCAGTTCAGACATAGTCATTAGGCATGTGTTGTCAGGTATAAAAAAACTATATATTTAATTTGGGTCTAATTTGGGTTTAATTAATATATAGTCTTTTAGATCTAGCTCTTATGCTGACCACATGAGATGATTGCTCGAACTCCTCATGTTAAGTGTGCCATATTACTTGTAATATTGAAAATATTCAATCAATCATATTAGAGGGTTAAGATTAGATTAGAGCAGATGAAAAAAAATAAATTGTATCTTTACCACTTCTAATAATAAGACCTGATTTTGTATTTTCAGTGTGATACCTACCCAGTATGTCACGTTTACAGTCTTTGGTGTCTTCTAAATGGCTACATAATGCTTTACAACAAGGAAACAAATTTTCCAAAGTACGTGTGTTAGACAGCACGGGAGCTACAAAAAATGCACTGGCCAATTATCAGAAGAGTCATATACCAGGTGCCCTCTACTTTGACATTGAGGAATGCCGTGATAAATCTTCGAGTTTTCCTCATATGCTTCCCAGTGTACTAGATTTCCAAAGATATGTAGGTGATCTGGGAATCTGTAACAAGTCCTCACGTCATTGTCTATGACACTGCAGACAGTTTTGGGTTTTTTTCTGCCCAGCGTGCATGGTGGATGTTCCGTGTGTTTGGACATGAACAGGTCTCTGTGTTGAATGGAGGCTTTACAGGGTGGTGTGACGCAGGATATGAGACAACAGATATTGTAGATAAAGTGCCCTCACAAACATTCAAAGCATGTTTTCATCCTGAGCTTGTAAAGTCTTTTGAGGATATGATTGAAAATCAGGACAAAAACCATTTTCAGGTGGTGGATGCTCGGTCCAGAGGGAGGTTCATTGGCAGTGAACCAGAACCAAGAAAAGGTATGTTGACAATGTAGCATATGAAGTACTGTTCAGTAGCATTATACACCACTCTAGAAAAACATCCCCAATTTTCTACCATCCAGGACAAAAAAATAAATGTATTGTACAATTTGGCAATTAGTCCCATATTATTTTAGAAAAGTTAATAAAAAAATAGATAAGCATGTCATGTATGTACATTGTCATTGTTTTTTTTTTCTTCAAATCAGGTTCCGGTATAAGAAATTTCATTGATTTTTCTCCAAATTTGTCTAAATATTTCCCATACATTAATCTTTTAGCATTATGCAAATGGGACAAAAGTTCACAAATGGAAAAGTACAGGCACATTTGAAACAATTAAAAAAACCCACTAAATGTATATAATCGTGCTGATGGTGACAGATAGATATAATGAAGCTGAAGGGAATGTTGACGACAGATGGATAAAATGAAGCTGAAGGGAATGTTTTTGTTTACAATTTGTTTGAAATAAGAATCTCTTACTTGAGGTATACAGCACTCTTGACCAGATACCACCTGATTAAGTGTTGATAGATACAAGGAGTTTAGATGAATAAAGCTGCTATAATTTACCAGTTATTGTATGACCACTGCATTGCTGTAATGCAACTCCAAATCAGTGTGCTATTGTCCCCTGCTTTTAGCGAAAGTGAGGGGACATTAAATCTCATTCGTCTGTCCGTCCGTCTGTCACAAAAACTTTAACCTCGGTTATAACTTTTTAACCATAAGACGTAGGGACTTCATATATGGCAACCGTGTCCCTAATTGCAAAACCTTTCCATTGGTACCAAAATTTTTATCATGTGACCTTGACCATGACCTTTGACCTACTTCAATGTAACTTTTTAACCGTAAGATTTAGGGCCTTCATATTTGGCATGTGTGTTCCTAATTGCAATACCTTATTATGTATTATGGTATGGCAATGTTTGTCTGTCCGTCTGTAAGTCCGCTATGGAACGCAATAACTTTAGTAAATGTTAGCTGTATTTCATGAAAATCATACAGAATGCTTAATGTAGGGGAAGCCGCCTTTCGATTTTGTGCAAATTCGTTTTGTCGTTCCGGAGTTATGGGACTTGGATTTCATTTTTGCTGTGATAAGATGCTATGGAACGCAATAACTTTAGTAAACGTCAGCTGTTTTTAAGAAAATCATACGGAATGCTTAAAATAGGGTAGGGGAACTGGCCTTTTGAGTTATGGGACTTGGATTTTATTTTACTATGAAAAAGATGCTATGGAACGCAATAACTTGAGTAAACCTCAGTTGTTTTATATGAAACTAGTACAGAATGCTAAAAAAATGTAGGGGAAGCCACCTTTTGAATTTGAGCAAATTCCGTTATGTCGATACGGAGTTATGGGACTTGGATTTTATTTTTGCTATAGTATGATGATATAGAATGCAGTAACTTTAGTAAATGTGAGCTGTTTTTCATGAAATTAATATAGAATGCTTAAATAGGGTAAGGGAAGCGGTAACAAACCTCTCTATGGCACATACGTAATAGATAATGGTGTCTGTTGTACTACACAACAGGTAACAAACCCCTCTATGGCACATATCTAAGGGATAATGGTGTCTGTTGTACCAGGCAACAGATAACAAACCTCTGTATGGCACATATCTAATAGATAATGGTGTCTGTCATACAATGCAACTGATAACAAACCCCTCTATGGCACATATCTGATAGATAATGGTGTTTGTTGACAAAAGGTAACAAACCTCTCTATGTTACATATCTAATAGATAATGTTGTCTTTTGTACCACACAACAGGTAACAAATCCCTCTATTGCAGATATCTAATAGATAATGGTGTCTGTTGTACTACACAACAGGTAACAAACTTCTCTATGGCACATATTGAATAGATAGTTGCGTCTGTTGTACCACGCAACAGGTAACGGACCTCTCTTTGGCACATATCTAATAGATAATGGTGTCTTTTGTAGCACGCAACAGGTAACAAATCCCTCTATGGCACATATCTAATAGATAATGGTGTTTGTGTTGTATGACACAACATGTAACAAACCTCTCTATGGCACATGTTGAATAGATAGTGGCGTCTGTGTTACCAGGCAACAGGTAGCAAACCCCTCTATGACACATATCTAATAGATAATGGTGTTTGTTGTATGATACAACAGGTGACAAACCTCTCTACGGCATATATCTAATAGATAATGGTGTCTTTTGTAGCACGCAACAGGTAACAAACCCCTCTATGGCACATATCTAATAGATAATGGCGTCTGTTGAACCACGCAACAGGTAACAAACCCCTCTATGGCACATATCTAATAGATAATGGCGTCTGTTGAACCACGCAACAGGTAACAAACCCCTCTATGGCACATATCTAATAGATAATGACGTCTTTTGTATGACACAACAGGTGACAAACCTCTCTAAGGCACATATCTAATAGATAATGGTGTCTGTCAGACTGTTGTACCAGGCAACAGGTAGCAAACCCCTCTATGGCACATATCCAATAGATAATGGTGTTTGTTGTATGACACAACATGTAACAAACCTCTCTGTGGCACATGTTGAATAGATAGTGGCGTCTGTTGTACCAGGCAACAGGTAGCAAACCCCTCTATGGCACATATCTAATAGATAATGGTGTCTGTTGTACCACGCAACAGGTAAGAAACCTCTCTGTGGCACATGTTGAATAGATAGTGGCATCTGTTGTATCAGGCAACAGGTAGCAAAACCCTCTATGGCACATATCTAATAGATAATGGCGTCTGTTGTACCACGCAACAGATAACAAACCCCTCTATGGCACATCTTATAGATAATTGTATCTGTTGTACCACGCAACAGGTAACAAATCCCTCTATGGCACATATCTAATAGTTTATGGCGTCTGTTTTATGACACAACAGGTAACAAACCTCTCTACGGCACATATCTAATAGATAATGGTGTCTTTTGTAGCATGCAACAGGTAACAAATCCCTCTATGGCAGAAATCTAGTAGATCCAAGTAATGGTTTATGTTGTACCACACAACAGGTAACAAACCCCTCTATGGCACATATCTAATACTTAATGGTGTCTGTTGTATGACACAACAGGTAAAAAACCTCTCTACGGCACATATCTAATAGATAATGGTGCCTTTTGTACCTAGCAACAGGTAACAAATCCCTCTATGGCAGATATCTAATGGATAATGGTGTCTTTTGTACCACGCAACAGGTACCAAACCGCTCTATGGCACATATCTAACAGGTAATGGTGTGTGTTGTACCAGGCAACAGATAACAAAACCTCTGTATGGCACATATCTAATAGATAATGGTGTTTCTTTTATGACACAACAGGTAATGAACCTCTCTATGGCACATATCTAATAGATAATGGTGTTTGCTTTATGACACAAGTAACAAACCCATCTATGGCACATATCTAATAGATAATGGCATCTGTTGTACCACGCAACAGGTAACAAACCCCTCTATGGCACATATCTAATAGATAATGGCATCTGTTGTATGACACAACAGGTAACAAACTTCTCTGTGGCACATATCTAATAGACTATGGTGTCTCTTGTATGACACAGCAGGTAGCAAACCCCTCTATGGTACATATCTAATAGATAATGGCATCTGTTGTACCAGGTAACAAACCCCTCTATGGCACATATCTAATAGATAATGGTGTCTGTTGTACCAGGCAACAGAAAACAAACCCCTCTGTGGCACATATCTAATAGATAATGGTGTTTGTTGTATTACATAACAGGTAACAAACCCCTCCATGGCACATATCTAATAGATAATGGCGTCTGTTGTACCACACAACAGGTAACAAACCTCTCTAATAGATATAATGGCATCTGTCGTATGACACAACATGAAATAAAGCACTCTAAGGCACATACATAAAAGATAAAGGTGTCCATCGTACGACACAACAGGTAACAAACCTCTCTTTGGTTCATATCTAATAGGTAATGGCGTCTGTCATACAATGCAACTGATAACAAACCTCTATGGCACATATCTAATAGATAATGGCATCTGTTGTAGCACGCAACAGGTAACAAACTTCTCTATGGCACATATCCAGTAGATAATGGCATCTGTTGTACAATGCAACAGGTTATAGACCTCTGTATGGCACATATCTGATAGGTAATGGCACCTGAGGCATAGAGTGATTTATAGAGTCCTTTGACCTTTGACCTTGAGGGCTGATCTTTCAGAATTAACTAATTATCCATACACTTTGAATTTGGTATATCTAAGTTGGTACTCTCGGAATTTTAGAAATACTTCATTTCATTGTCTCTATATACTTATACTTGTTTGTACTTAAAATTGAATGAATGAAAATTGTAATTGCACTACATGTTTACGTAAATAGTGAATTGTTTTGTATATTTACAGAAATTCAACCTGGCCACATCCGTGGTGCTGTCAGTATTCCATACAGAGAATTAGTTAATCCAAATACGAGGGAAATAAAAAGCCAAGAGGCATTGGAAACGATCTTCAACACAGCTGGAATAGATCTGAATAAACCACTTGTTGCCTCATGTGGCTCTGGTGAGAGAATCAATATATTGACTTTTATTAATTATAATCTAAATGTTATACATGTATGATATGATCCCTTGTGGGAAAAACCAAAGGGCACGATATGTTCCCACGTTGTCTATGTGTAAGTCTGCTTGTCTGTCACAGATAAGTTTTTCAAACTTCTGTGCTATCTTACCAGATGTTGAAAAGTAAATATTTTATCGAGCATCAGTATGACCAGTTACAGATGAACTTGGTCTTTTGTCATGGTTGACTTTCTTTTTGCAGTGTTACTATTGGTGAAGTGAACTATTGTTATATGTCCGTCATAGACAGGACGTATTATGTTATGGCGTTGTCAGTCTGTCCATCCATCCGAGGTCTTGCTTTCCAGTCTTTCAAGGTATTGGATTGAAACTTGGCATATAAATTTATATCAATGAGGGTAGATACCATTTCACATTTCGGTATGATTGATGTGGTTTTGCCAGAATTATGGCCCTTGAACATAGCCATTTTTTTTTCATTGATAGCATAATGGCAGTTTCCATGGGATACAATAACTTTAGTAATCATGAATTAATTTTCATAAAACTTATACAGATAAAAGATAAAAGAATATGCCTATAGATTTTGACAATATCACCTTTGTCAGTACACAGTTAAGGGTCTTTGATTTTTATTATTTTTAAAAGAAGTTTAGAAAATTATTAAAACTTCATTTCTCACTTAATCTCTTCCAAATTTAAAGTTGTGCTAGAATTATAGATCTATATGAACTTTAATATAAATCTATTTCACTGGTTTTTATTTCTTCTGTAGTCTTACATTTTTGATGTAGAAGAAAAAAAGGAGAGGGTGTTAAATTATTCTCTTGGCTATAACATCTGCCTTTATTGATTTCAATAATATTACACAGGGTTGTTGCCTTGGGCCAAAGCATGTGTTATCTAAAATGAGTCCCGAATAATTGAGGGGTCGGGGAGCCCAGTTTTTCCAGTCAAACTAAGTGACGGGCGTATTATGCCACGCTAGGCATTGCTCTTGTTGTAGTATGTTGTCAGTTGTCATAAGCTTTCACATTTTCATCTTCATCAGAACCTTTGAAGGGATTTTGATGAAATTTTATTTCGATTTAGTACTCAAAAACCATTATTAGTGTCATATACAGTGATTTGGAAGGCAAACCAGATCAATGGGACTATACCTCTCTGGCTGAGACTGCAATGGATCCTTTACAATATCATTGGATCTTATTTCATTATGAAAGGGGCATTTAAAAAAAAATCAGTTTTTGCAAAGTTGCATGATGTGTCAAATTCATTAGAGATAACTGTTCTGAAAATCAGAGTACAGAACAACAATAATAAATTTGATCACAGTGAGCTGAACTATACTTTGATTTAATTATATGTTTTTTAATGAAATTTCTGCAGTTGGTTTACATTAACAAAGTTGTGATTGAAAAGTACTTAATTTGCCTTTAATCCTGACTCAACAATTTGTTACAATTTTTAGGACTTATATTATTGCTAAGTCTGGTTACAATGATTCTGCGGCTTGTTATCCCCTCAAGTGGTAGATGTGTGGATTTTTTTAATTCCCATAAATGATAGATGTTTCCTTTTATTATCCCCTTGAGTAGTAGAAAAGGCGGCTTTTTGTGCCCTTAATTGATATATGTGACGGCTTGTTATCCCCTTAAGTGGTAGATGTGACACCTTGCTATCCCCTTAAGTGATAGATGTGGTGGCAGGTTATCCCCTAAAGTGGTAGATGTGACGGATTAATATCCCCTTAAGTGGTAGATGTGACAGATTGATATCTCCATGGGGGAGTTTCACTGAAGGTCATAAGCTCAAACGTAGACGTAGACGTAAACGTAAACTTTGTGACCAAATTTACGTGTACATTAATCGAATTTTTCTTGAAGTCTATGTTCATACGTTATTACATTGGTAAACTTTCTAAAAGGTGTACATTACGTATGCAACTCTTTAGGGAGGAGACAAATATTTCTTAGCAAAGTTTACTTCTACGTTTGGGCTTACGACCTTTAGTGAAACTCACCCCATAAGTAGTAGATATGATGATTTGTTATCCCCTTAAGTGGTAGATGTGACAGCTTGTTGTCCCCTTAAGTGATAGATGTGACAGCTTGTTATCCCCTTAAGTGATAGATGTGACAGCTTGTTATCCCTTTAAGTGATAGATGTGACAGCTTGTTATCCCCTTAAGTGGTAGATGTGACAGCTTGTTATCCCCTTAAGTGATAGATGTGACAGCTTGTTATCCCTTTAAGTGGTAGATGTGACAGCTTGTTATCCCTTTAGTGGTAGATGTGATAGCTTGTTGTCCCATTAAGTGGTAGATGTGACAGCTTGTTATCCCCTTAAGTGATAGATGTGACAGCTTGTAATCCCTTTAAGTGATAGATGTGACAGCTTGTTATCCCTTTAGTGGTAGATGTGATAGCTTGTTGTCCCATTAAGTGGTAGATGTGACAGCTTGTTATCCCCTTAAGTGATAGATGTGACAGCTTGTAATCCCTTTAAGTGATAGATGTGACAGCTTGTTATCCCTTTAAGTGATAGATGTGACAGCTTGTTATCCCCTTAATTGATAGATGTGACAGCTTGTTATCCCCTTAAGTGGTAGATGTGACAGCTTGTTATCCCCTTAAGTGGTAGATGTGACACCTTGCTATCCCCTTAAGTGATAGATGTAGTGGCAGGTTATCCCCTTAAGTGGTAGATGTGACAGATTAATATCTCCATGGAGGGAGTTTCACTAAAGGTTTTAAGCTCAAACGTAGACGTAAACTTTGTGACCAAATTGACTTGTACGTCAATCGAATTTTTCTTGAAGTCTATGTTCATACGTAATTACATTGGTAAACGTTGTAAAAGGTGTACGTTACGTTTGGAACTCTTTAGGGAGGAGACAAGTATTTCTTATAAAAGTTAAGTCTACATTTGGGCTAACGACCTTTATTGAAACTCACCCCATAAGTACTAGATACGACAATTTGTTATCCCCTTAAATGATAGATGTGACAGCTTGTTATCCCCTTTAGTGGTAAATGTAACAGCTTGTCATCCCCTTAAGTGATAGATGTGACAGCTTGTTATCCATTTAAGTGATTGATGTGACGGCTTGTTATACCATTAAGTGGTAGATGTGACAGCTTGTAATCCCTTTAAGTGATTGATGTGATTGCTTGTTATACCCTAAAGTGGTAGATGTGACAGCTTGTTATCCCCTTAAGTGATAGATGTGACAGATTGTTATCCCTTAAGTGATAGATGTGACAGCTTGTTATGCCCTTAAGTGGTAGATGTGACAGCTTGTTGTCCCCTTTAAGTGGTAGATGTGACACCTTGTAATCCCTTTAAGTGATTGATGTGATAGCTTGTTATACCCTTAAGTGGTAGATGTGACAGCTTGTTATTCTCTTAAGTGATAGATGTGACAGCTTGTTATCCCCTTAAGTGATAGATGTGACAGCTTGTTATACCCTTAAGTGATAGATATGACAGCTTGTTGTCCCCTTAAGTGGTAGATGTGACAGTTTGTTATCCCCTTAAGTGGCAGATGTGACAGCTTGTTATCCCCTTAAGTTGTAGATGTGACAGCTTGTTATCCCCTTAAGTGGTAGATGTGACAGCTTGTTATCCCCTTAAGTGGTAGATGCGACAGCTTGTTATCCCTTTAGTGGTAGATGTGACAGCTTGTTGTCCCTTAAAGTGGTAGATGTGACAGCTTGTTATCCCCTTAAGTGGTAGATGTGACAGTTTATTATCCCTTTAAGCGATAGATGTGACAGTTGTTATCCCCTGAAGTGTTAGATGTGACAGCTTGTTATCCCCTTAAATGGTAGATGTGACAGCTTGTTGTCCCCTTATGTGGTAGATATGACAGTTTCTTATCCCTTTAAGTGATAGATGTGATGGCTTGTTATACCCTGAAATGGTAGATGTGACAGATGGTTATCCCCTTAAGTGATAGATGTGACAGCTTGTTATCCCCTTAAGTGGCAGATGTGACAGCTTGTTATCCCCTTAAGTTGTAGATGTGACAGCTTGTGATCCCTTTAAGTGGTAGATGTGACAGCTTGTTGTCCCCTTAAGTGGTAGATGTGACAGCTTGTTATCCTCTTAAGTGGTAGATGCGACAGCTTGTTATCCCTTTAGTGGTAGATGTGACAGCTTGTTATCCCCTTAAGTGGTAGATGTGACAGCTTGTTATCCCCTTAAGGGGTAGATGTGACAGCTTATTATCCCTGTAAGTGATAGATGTGACAGCTTGTTATCCCCTGAAGTGTTAGATGTGACAACTTGTTATTCCCTTAAATGATAGATGTGATAGCTTTTCATCCCGGTAAGTGATAGATGTGACAGCTTGTTATCACCTTAAGTGGTAAATGTGACAGCTTGTTGTCCCCTTAAGTGGTAGATATGACAGTTTCTTATCCCTTTAAGTGATAGATGTGACAGCTTGTTATCCCTTTAAGTAATAGATGTGACGGCTTGTCATCACCTAAAGTGAAAGATGTGACAGCTTGTTATCCCCTTAAGTGGTAGATGTGACAGCTTGTTATCCCCGTAAGTGGCTGATGTGACAGCTTGTAATCCCCTTAAGTTGTATATGTGACAGCTTGTTATCCCCTTAAGTGGTAGATGTGACAGCTTGTTGTCCCCTTAAGAGGTAGATGTGACAGCTTGTTATCCCCTTAAATGGTAGATGCGACATATTGTTATCCCTTTAGTGGTAGATGTGATAGCTTGTTGTCCCATTAAGTGGTAGATGTGACAGCTTGTTATCCCCTTAAGTGGTAGATGTGACAGCTTATTAATCCCTTTAAGTAATAGATGTGACAGCTTGTTATCCCCTGAAATTTTAGATGTGACAGCTTGTTATCCCCTTAAATGATAGATGTGACAGCTTGTCATCCCCGTAAGTAATAGATGTGACAGCTTGTTATCCCCTTAAGTGGTAGATGTGACAGCTTGTTGTCCCCTTAAGTGGTAGATATGACAGCTTGTTATCCCTCTAAGTAATTGATGTGACGGCTTGTCATCACCTGAAGTGAAAGATGTGACAGCTTGTTGTCCCCTTAAGTGGTAGATGTGACAGCTTGTTATCCCCTTAAGTGGTAGATGAGACAGCTTGTTATCCCTTTAAGTGGTAGATGTGACAGCTTATTATCCCATTAAGTGATAGATGTGACAGCTTGTTATCCCCTGAAGTGTTAGATGTGACAGCTTGTTATCCCCTTAAATGATAGATGTGACAGCTTGTCATCCCCATAAGTGATAGATGTGACAGCTTGTTATCCCCTTAAGTGGTAGATGTGACAGCTTGTTGTCCCCTTAAGTGGTAGATATGACAGTTTCTTATCCCTTTAAGTGATAGATGTGACACCTTGTTATCCCTTTAAGTGATAGATGTGACAGCTTGTTATCCCTTTAAGTAATTGATGTGACGGCTTGTCATCACCTAAAGTGAAAGATGTGACAGCTTGTTATCCCCTTAAGTGGTAGATGTGACAGCTTTTAATCCCCTTAAATGATAGATGTGACAGCTTGTCATCCCCGTAAGTGGCTGATGTGACAGCTTGTTATCCCCTTAAGTGGTAGATGTGACAGCTTGTTATCCCCTTAAGTGGTAGATGTGACAGCTTGTTGTCCCCTTAAGTGGTAGATGTGACAGCTTCTTATCCCCTTAAGTGGTAGATGTGACAGCTTGTTATCCCTTTAGTGGTAGATGTGATAGCTTGTTGTCCCCTTAAGTGGTAGATGTGACAGCTTGTTATCCCCTTAAATGATAGATGTGACAGCTTGTCATCCCCGTAAGTGGCTGATGTGACAGCTTGTTATCCCCTTAAGTTGTAGATGTGACAGCTTGTTATCCCCTTAAGTGGTAGATGTGACAGCTTGTTGTCCTCTTAAGTGGTAGATGTGACAGCTTGTTATCCCCTTAAGTGGTAGATGTGACAGCTTGTTGTCCCCTCAAGTGGTAGATATGACAGTTTCTTATCCCTTTAAGTGATAGATGTGACACCTTGTTATCCCTTTGAGTGATAGATGTGACAGATTGTTATCCCTTTAAGTAATTGGTGTGACGGCTTGTCATCACCTGAAGTGAAAGATGTGACAGCTTGTTATCCCCGTAAGTGGTAGATGTGACAGCTTATTATCCCCTTTAGTGGTAGATGTGACAGTTTGTTATCCCTTTAAGTGATAGATGTGACAGCTTGTAATCCCTTTAAGTGATAGATGTGACAGCTTGTTATCCCCTTAAGTGGTAGATGTGACAGCTTATTATCCCTTTAAGTGATAGATGTGACAGCTTGTTATCCCCTTAAGTGGTAGATGTGACGGCTTGTTATACCCTTAAGTGGTAGATGTGACAGCTTTTAATCCCCTGAAGTAATAGATATGACAGCTTGTTATCCCCTTAAGTGGTAGATGTGACAGCTTTTTATCCCTTTAAGTGATAGATGTGACAGCTTGTTACCCCCTTAAATGATAGATGTGACAGCTTGTTATCCCTGTAAGTGGTAGATGTGACAGCTTGTTATCCCCTTAAGTGATAGATGTGACAGCTTGTCATCCCCTTAAGTGATAGATGTGACAGCTTGTTCTCCCCTTAAATGGTAGATGTGACAGCTTGTTGTCCCTATAAGTGGTAGATTTGACTGTATGTTATCCCCTTTGACAGTATGTTATCCCCCCCCCCCTCTCCCCCCCCCCCCCCTCCCCCCCATGAAATGCCTAGGGGCATATAGTTTTATCTTGTTCCGTTATTCCGTCATCGTTCAGTTTCCACTCATTTTCTCTTTGAAGGTATGATGGATTAAATTGATATTGGGTATACAGATGTATCAAGAAAAGATGGAGGTCAAGTTCATTATGGGTGTAGTCCAAGTTTTTGACAGAATTATTGCCCTTGAACATAGAAAATATCTTTTTGCTCATTTTCTCTGTGAAAGTTTGATAGATTAAATTGATATTGGGTATATAGATGCATCAAGAAAAAATGCCCTAATAACTTCATTGGTTCTGATAATGCACCAATAAGTAATTCAATATTGAATAATGTATACATGCTACAATTTCAGTGCATGATAGGATGCATCTGACCTACATTTTCTGCAAGAGTGACTCGGTTATGTAGTTTTGGGTTATTTTGTATTTAGAGTAAGTATAGGAGCTACAGTTATCAAACTTGCACCATAGGTTCATCTTGGATGCTGATTTCAGCGCATGTGCATCATGCCATGCAAATAATCTACATTTTCCGCTTGAGTGACTGGATTAAGTAGTTTTGGGGTAATTCAGTATTACAGAAAGTATAGGAGCTACAGTTATCAAATTTGCACCATAGGTTCATCTTGGGATGCATCCTATGATACATCTGACCTACATTTTCCACTTGAGTGATTCATTTGAGTAGCTTAAGGTAATTTAGTTTTGGAGAAAGTATATCGAGGTGAGTGTGGTAATCTTTGGTTACATTATGTTTGATATGCCCGTCTTTGAAGGATGTATTACGGTTTACAAATGTCTTTTCTTCTGTCTGTCATCCACATGTCGCACCATAACCTAAGAATGCTTGCCATGAATTACTTCAAACTTCACACTGTTGTTTGTTGTGATAACCTCACAATCTGTGTACTTTCATATGTCTAAATTTGGATATTTCATTCTGGAGTAATGGGACTTTTTTCGACAAATTTTGGCCAACATATTACATATCGCCTAGTATCTTAGGATTGCTTGCTGTGATTTACTTCAAACTTCACACAGTTATTTGTTGTGATGACTATACGGTGTGTATTTAATACCTTTTGGTATACTTTTTGCCAAATTTTTACGTATCATGTTGTAAATATAAAACATCTCAATCAACTTTAAACTACGAAAATTCCTACTTCATGGGCTGCAATATAAAAATAAATATACGGAGATGAGATCACAAATTTGCCTTTATCTACAAAGTAGTGTATTATGCGCTCATAATGCAGCTGTTAATTGTATTATTTGATGAAGTACCTAAGAGGGTTTGAAAGTAGAGGTGACGGTTTTGTGATGATGTGCTCCATTTTGCAGTGCACTCGGTGTATTTATTTTATAGTATCTTACATTGCAGGTGTGACAGCTTGCTGCCTTGCTTTTGCTGCATCTCTCTGTGGTAAAGAGGATGTTG
Organism: Pteria penguin; assembly: GCA_035048485.1. Classification (NCBI taxonomy): domain Eukaryota; kingdom Metazoa; phylum Mollusca; class Bivalvia; order Pterioida; family Pteriidae; genus Pteria; species Pteria penguin. The sequence goes on from CM068580.1 coordinate 93,319,994, forward strand.
CAGTCTATGATGGTTCTTGGACTGAATTCTACCCTCGATCAACGCCCGAACAGAGGGTTTGTCCTCATGACAAAGAGTGTGCACTGGATAACGGGAAAACAGGAGGGTGAAAGTTCCAAAAGATCTGATTGACCAAATATTTATATTCTGTTTAAGTAAATTATTGGTATTTATTTTGTATTTGGTTGTTTACTTAATAAATCAGGAATGTTATTGTTATTTTTATTCCGTAAATGTGTGCAATTGGTTTCTGTCTGTAATTTTTTATCATTTGGAAAAAAAATTCCATTTTTAACTTTGGAGGATATCTAAACTCATTGTTAGCTCACCAGGATGAATGTCCGGAGAGCTATTGCCATAACCCCGGTAGTGCTGTTGTCATCGCTATTGTCGTCAGCGTCCATAGACAAAATTTTATATGCAGATCATTACTTTAAAACCATTAGAGACAGGGCTTTAATATTTAACATGTGTATTTCAAAGATCTTTCATTGGGTACTAAAATTTTGACCTGGTGATTTTGACCTTGAAGTTTGACCTACTTTTAAAAAACTTTCACCTCGGTTATTATTTATGAACAGTAAGAGATGGGGCTTACATATTTCATGTGTGTATTCCTTGTAGACGGTCCTTAAGACACCAGACCACCAGACAAAATCTGGTAAAATTAACTTTTGTCTGGTAAAATTTTTCAACTTTTCCCTACTATTTACATGTAAATTTCAACAAAATTAGAAAAATGTCTAGTGAATTTTCAAAACTTTCGCGAAGACTGTCCTTGTGACAAGACCTTCCATTACATGTCAAAATTTTTTAAGTCTTGACCTTGAAGATTGACATACTTAGACAAAAGCTTTAAGCTGAATCATAACTTTAGAACAATTAGAGACATGGCTGAAATGTTTCACATGTGTATTCCTTGTGCCACGTCCCTTTATTCTGTACTAAAAGTTTTTACCTTGGGACCTTGACCTTTGAAGTTTGACATTTTAAATAAATTCAATCTTGTTCATAACGTATGAACAGTAAGAGATAGTTGTATTCTTCTTGACAGGACCTTTTATTACATATCAAAATTTATTACATTTTGACCTTGATCTTGAAGATTGACCTGCTTACAAAAAACTTTTGGGTGCACCAGTGAGCTCTGTTGTCTTCTGACAACTCTTGTTATCAAATTTTAATGTTACCAAAGCAGTTTGTATTTTTTCACCATAAAGGTGTGAGAAAATTGTGTACATTATTTTTAGCCCTTTAGAGAGAACAGATAATGTATTCAACATACACTTATGGTACACCACTTGCACAGGAATTTTGTATCATTCGAAATTCTGACCGCAACTTTACGAATCCAAGCAATATAAAGAGGGATAAACATCGGTTGGAACACAGAAACGTTGTAACAATTTGAACATGCCGTATCAGTTGATAGTGTGACCGAAGGTTAAAAATGCACAGATTCCTGGTCTTTGCTCAGCAAATACTGGCAATATACTGCGACAATATATCGAACCCTAGTTAGTCGCCACACAAGTTGTGGTCGTAATGTGTGACACTGAATAGTTTATTCGCTGCTATTTGAATGTTCTATTGTTAAAGTATACTGTAGATAACTTGTAATAACTTTTGTAAAGGCTTTTAGATAAAAAAAAATATTGAAAACTTTTTAAAAGTGAAGAAAAATAAATGGTCAAATACATAAAGGAGGATTAGATTTACTGGATCTCGAATCTCCGAGATTCAGTAAATGTGTTTTTTGCTATATGAATATCTAACATTAAAACATAGAGAGTTGATGTAGATCATTCTCCAAGGTGCTTTATTCATGTTCAAAAGGACCTGGGTTCGAGTCCCACATATGACTCGTCGGTGGATTCTGATGATAAGAGTAAGACCGAGGTCAGGTGTCACGGTAGACATGCCATGTAATAGACCGTGCATTGCTTTGGATGGGTCTACATTTCTGTGCAATACATCAGGCAGATGCTGTCATTATATGATAACATGTGAGATAATGTCGATGTGACCCTCCTCAGCATCATTACATTGACTTTTGACTCGGAGTTAAAGATACAAAGACGTTTGGAAAAATTTATAGATCTTGTTCAAATCAAGGACTTTTAAGTCTTAGCTTTGCTTTCAATAAACTGTAAACCTTGTAAAGCAGTCAGTTGTTCATGAATGAAGTAATTGTGCAGAGGTGAGCGATATAGGGCCTTTGGGTCTCTGGTTAAGTGCTTATTCTTGCTTGCTTTGCATGTCCGTGGCGACGTTTGTCTCATACCCCAAGACTGTAATTCAATGCTCTTGCCAACGACTCGGCCGAAGCCTTCATCAGGGTGATGAATATATTCTCTGAACTACATGGCGATGATTGTAAATTGATTGATTGATTGATTTTTGTTTTACGTCACACCACGAATATTTCACGTACATGGTGACGGCATCTGCCTGATGCGGGGCATACAAATTTTGACCTTTGCAACGGACCCACCCGAAGCAGCGAGGGATCTTTAACGTGCCATGCATACCATGACACGGGGCCTCGGTTTTTACTGTCTCATCCGAAAGACATGACCAGAGCGGGACTCGAACCCCGGCCTCCTAATCAGGAGTCCGACGCGATACCACTAGGCCACGCCGGCTTACGATGATTGTAAAAGTCAGCAATGAACGATACCTATTTAATAATATGAAGTGCATAGTTTCTCAGTCTCTCCTATCCAAGGGGGGATTTAAATGCAATAATTGAAATGCCTCATCATATTTATTCCTTGCTTAGTCCTTGTAAATTGAATTTATTCACTGATTGATGCAGAAAAAATTACCAAATTCTGTTTCCCTCATAAGATTATTTCTTGCCATCTGTAAAAAATTCTATCGTTTAAGGTATCGTTCATTGTCTCAGTGAGTGTTTGATGGATTAAATTGATATTGGGTATATAGATGTATCAAGGGAAGATGCAGGTCAAGTTCGAATATGGGTGTGTTCCGGTAATTTTTGACAGAGTAATTGCCCTTAGACATTAAGAGTTTTTTTTTTTTAAGATTTTCAAATATTAGTTCTCTGGCAATTATATTTCACTACCTTAGCTGCCAGTGGGGGCATCTGTGTTGCACCGACTCATCAAAATTCTAGTTTCTCTTTGAAATTGTCCCCAAATTTCCCGTCGCTAAGGGACGGATAGCGTCATGTTTAAAATTCTTCCGAGAAAAAAATTGATATTTATTGCACTGACATAAGAAGTTTCTTCATTTTCAAATTCTCAAAGTTTTATGATTAAATTATTTGTCACAAATTGATTCACACATGAGTGACTTGACATCGCATCGCAAACGGCTCAACAGGCAGTTTTGCTGCGGCGCGGCGAGATGAAATAACATGCTAGAAAGCATGTTGCATGATGGTACGTCATGTAGGTTGTCAGTTTTGTTGGTTGAACTTGATTGTTATAATTGTGCAAGTAAATGGTAAAATTAGAAACTGCAAATCGTCTTTGATACGAGGTTTAAGTTGGATGTTGAGAGCATTGGACATTATTTATGATAGTTTGAGTCAGAGGCAATGTTGATAGAGTACGTACAATGTAGTAATACATTTGAGGATGGTATACCGTGGTTATACATGCCTGAACACTAATGTGTGGACCAATCAGAATTGTCAAAACAAAGCAACGAATTAGAATATCTTTTTCTCTCTCTATAGGATTCCTAGCACATCTGATTCAGGGAAAACCTATTGATGATTGTATGCACTGTGCTAACTAAGCAGCCAACCTGATCATACAGCAGTCTGGGGGTACGTTTCCAGATAAACCAAACTTTAAGTAATAACATTCCGATTTATAGACAAAGACCAGTACCTAGACCTCACTCTCTTAAACCCTGGTGAAAACTTGAGGCAATGACAATAGCACTTTTTAAATGCAACGACAATAGTGAGATACTTATGTCATGCTTTGGTGAAGAAGTTGTTCTTTTAGAACTACATACAGCATGTATGAAAGAACTGTTCATGTTCAAGATTTTGAACAAAGTTTTTGTTATATTTTATCTTCATTATTACATATTTAGCATTTGTTTATGAGAAAATATCCCTACAGAGAATGATTTCTTTTGAGAACATTTATTTTGTATCAAGCATATACCCTGCATTACACTTGCACATATTTGTATATTTTTATATCAAAATAATAATGACTAAAATACAATGAAAATAAAGGCATGGAAGCAAATTTCTTTATAAAACATACAAACGTCTCATGACCATATCTTGATATTTATTCTGATAGTCATTATGCAGATGAATCTCCCAGAAATTTGTATTTATGTACTATTTGTCATCTGTTTTGTCCACAAATAAACAATTGTGGGAGTTAGGGAAGTTAGCTTTTGTTTTCGATAAAACATTACACTATAATGTGTAATGGAAAAAGTTTATGTATCTTTGAAACATGTTAACATTTAAGAGTTTTGTACTCATTTTAAAGTTATGTTTGATTTTATTTTACTTTTGAAGAAATGTGTTAAAATCATTTGACGAATGTCTCGTTGCACTGATTTGAATGAAACTTAACAGGAATGAAACACATTTGAAATGCACATGATTTAATATAAATATCGAGTTTTCATATATGCTCAGGTGAGAGATGAGGCGAATTCAATTAAGACCCGTTTTTGCCACTCACTTTAACGTTAACGTATCGGTGTGCTTGGCCTATGAATCAGGGGAGGACAACAAGAGATAGAGAGAGAGAGAGGTTGGAAAATGGCGGCAAGGGGACATTATTTGAGCAAGAGCATGAAGAGAAATTCTCTCAGAAAGCAGATGGTAGAGCCTTGCCCCTTGTTTACCCCTGAAAATGGACATGCAAATATATATTAAAACAGCAAACACTTATATTAAGTTTTGTTTGAGCATATTGAATAGCACGATTCGTCCAATGCTATTAATTCCGTTGAAATGCGAGTCATATAATTTTAAAAATTATAACACTGTATAATATAGGCAGCAATCTGGAGAGCGAAGTGAACCAGGTAAAAATCAACATGTTTTTATAGAACCTTCAGCTTTATATTTGCATGATCTCGTATATGTGCGTGGTAGAAGCCAAGATATTTATTTGCGTTTCAGTCAAAGCCAGATACACGTATTTTTATTGTTTACTTCCAACATTTTAGGGTCATAATATTTATTTCCAAAAAAGTGCCAACACCCCTCTTTTCAGAATCAAATAGTGGTCCCCTAAGGTAGTTTGTATGTCAGAGGATGCTATAGCCTATATGTATAATGTATGGTAGTTTGTAGGGAAGAGAGTACTATTGTTTATACATGTTATACAAGGTAGTTCATGGGTTTGAGATACTATTGCCTATATTGGTCGGAAACGTAAATCCGGACGCGAGGTAAAACCGGACGGTTCGTTAAAATCAAAGTAAATAAACATATTCTAAAATGTCCATTGGCATACAGTTTAAAAAGATGTTATTTCCATGGATTGTTTATATGGCTTGAGACGGTCAATAAGTCAAAAACAGAAAAGAAAAGATGAAGAAGAAGAAGAGAGAGAAATAGCGATCGTCCGGATATACCGCACATTCGGATTTATTTTAATTTTGCAAATGTGATTAGCCGTCGTTTTGATTTTATACTCCATAGATTAGTTAGGTTTCTTAAACACTTTTAAAAAATACGCGAAGCGGATTATAACAGTGGCGTAGGAAGCAAATCAAAAGTATGTAGTCGGGAGGGGGTTCAAAGCAAAGTTTCATTCCATGAAAACATTTTTATCTATTTTCTGGTATTCTGGGATGTGAGAGTGTTTGGCACCATTTATCCGGATAAACACAGCATTTACTCCAGTCCTTTGGAGTAGATGGCCGTCAAAGCTGGTGTCGGTTACACCTTTGGCTTCAAATTCATTTTAGTTTTCGGAGTAACTATTGAATCTGCTTTCATTTTCTAACCGTTTATTTTCTAGTATTTCACAGGTTTGATGATAACTATAGTAAGTGACTGTACAAATAAAATATAAATTAGATACGACAATATTTAAACCTAATAATGATTTATACGGATTCAAGAAATTCTGAACCATTAAGTTATTAGCAGTATTTTTCTGATATCATAGTAAAATACATGTATATTTAATTAGAATAAATATATTTACCAGAGCATTTTCGATGAACCCCAGACCTGGATTCTACGCCTTTGCATAAATGTGCACTGCATCAAACTATATTATTCCTCAATAAGTTGTAAAATTGTCAATGGTAATCCTTAAATGTTATGATACCAGTAATGTACAAATTAAAACAAAATGGTATTCGTCTTCTTTATCATTGATGTTGCAATATCGGCATATCTGTTTGTCTGTCCTTAAATGTCTGAAACACGTGGGGAACATTTTAAGTTTTGTTAAAACATCTTAAAACGAATCAGTTGCTTTAACAATAGTGCTTTGGATGGGTGTACATTTCTGTGCAATACATCAGGCAGATGCTGTCATTATATGATAACATGTGAGATAATCTCGATGTGACCCTCCTCAGCATCATTACATTGACTTTTGATTGGTTGGTTGGTTGATTAGTGTTTTACGTCGCTTTCAACAATATTTCAGTTATATCGCGACATGGAAGCAGGAGGTTACCAACCTCTTAAACATAGTGGCGCAACCCGGGAATCGAACCCGGATCGTCGGCACCGCAAGCCAAGCGCTTAACCACTACACCACGCCTACCCCCTCATTGACTTTTGACTCGGAGGTAATAGATACAAAGACGTTTGAAAAACTTTATAGATCTTATTCAAATCAAGGACTTTTAAGTCAAGTTAGCTTTGCTTTCAATAAACTGAAAACCTTGTAAAACAGTCAGTTGTTCATGAATGAGGTGCAGAAGTGAACGATATAGGGCCTTTGGGTCTCTGGTTAAGTGCTTATTCTTGCTTGCTTTGCATGTCCGTGGCGACTTTTGTCTCATACCCCAAGATCATTACAAGGACCATAACCCTTGTATTAGGACACCTCTACAGCCTAATGCAGACTGTATCCTGTCGTTCGCTCTGACTTACAGGGTGGTGGGAACTTTATGACGGTCTCTTCTAAACCACCTTTGATTACCAAATTTACTGAATACGTTCGTCCCGCCCTCCCTCAAACTGTGGCAGCATTTCATCTCGATTTGCTGATTTTTAAAACTTTTTTTAAAACTGTAATTCAATGCTCTTGCCAACGTTTCGGCCGAAGCCTTCATCGGGGTGATGAATATATTCTCTTAACTACATGACGATGATTGTAAAAGTCAGCAAATCCGAGAAACATCCAAAACAATCTGTAAAAAATATTGTCACAAGTAAATATCTATAAAGACTGCACATTAAAGATTTTTGAAAATAATTTTTTTAAAATGAAAATGCCGCCCACAGAGATTTACACGCATTTAGGAACAAATGAAATTATAAACAGTTCGTGACACCCAGGCATAATCAGTACCATTACGAATGATAAATGTTTAACATAACTCAGCTAATAGCCATTTCCGAGTTTCGTTTCTTTTCTGATGCGAGGTATGATAAAAAAGTTTTCGGCCCCATGTCATTAATTTTCAATATAGGATTAAGGTTAATCTCAATGGTTTTTATCCATCTAAATCTTTTCAAATATACAGCGTCCATGAAACCCTCATTGCTTCTGTTTCTCTTTTTATCTTCAGTCGACATTCTAGGGACCCGTCTAGCCGAGTTCTTAGATATGTCGGTTAAATTGATTGAACAGCCCCATAACGCACGCCAACATCTTTGTTTATTCCTAGGAGGCTGCGCCGCCTATCTCACATAAGAAGAGTCAGTATCAACGTTCTCGCCTGCGGTTTTCTTCTTGAGATCCAGACCGTTCACCAACATTTAGGAAGAAATTTTTTTTTCAATAGTACTATAATTAAGAAAATGACTATTTCAAAGAATATTCATGAAGTCTTGATGGATTTCCTCGGGAGTCATCCCTTCCTACATAGATACTTAATCACTTCTCTAAATTCAAGTTTCTCCATTATGGCGGTTTGACTCATTCTTCGAATTTAAAAACGAGTTACTTAATTAGTCAAAAGCTTTGAAATGCTACTCTCTCTCTCTCTCTCACTCTACCATCAACGTTCGATTTGATTGAAAAAGTTTTGATTGGTGGTTTATACTTATTTGTTGTATCAAAGTAGATTGTGCCGAGATGCCTGGTATACACAAGAAGTCCAGTGAAAATGATCAATCATGCGATGATAACTTCCATAACAATTGCATGTAAGATTGTAATAACATGTACACTTGAGGAATGACTGTCTTCTTTTCTAGGTTCATGGGGAATGAACTTGGGTAAGAAACAAACAAATCACGTGAACCGCGAAGCGGTTCTCGAATGATTTGTTTGTTTCTAACCCAAGTTCATTCCCGATAAACCTAGAAAGAAAAAGACAGTCATTCCTTATATTTGCAATGCATTTTAAAAGGTTCATTTTGAAAACAAAATATCAAATTTCCCGTTATCAAACTGGCAAGGACCAAATTTTTCCTGATAGGAAAAGTACTTCCGTCACGCAATATAGTGCGTGTCTAGAATGCTAAAAACACTCTATTTATCCAGGTAATTTCTTTAATTCGTCAAAATTAACAGATACATTTATTTCGTTATTACAATTCTTATATTTAATTAAGTAAACCCCGCTTCTTTTTATATTACTACGCATGTGATTTGCCATACGCCGCGTACTACTTCCATGACCCAAGTTCATGGGCTGATGAACCGAGTCTGTTAAGCATGGTTCATCGACGGAATTAGACTAGCATTGTAAATATAATCAGATGAGAAGTACAAATCAAAGATATTGATCCGATATCCACAACTCGAAGTCGAAGAAACACGACAATACACATGTAAATAAAATATTAGCAATCACGAACCTCTGTCAAAAAAGAGGTGGGATCAGGTGCCATGGAGGAGTAAGCATCCCCTGCCGACCGGTTACACCCGTCGTGATGCCATAAGTATAAGCGAAAAAGTATTATTCGCTGTCACAGAATTAGGAAACGACACAGCCGTAGTCAAAATAGGTATATGTCATAAGCAGTGAGAATACTGCTGTATAGTATAGGTAATACAGATGGTTTAGTTACTGTGAAATAAGGAAGTCAATATGTCAGACAACGATACATCATATGAGCAAATAAGGTCTTTATAACGACCGTAAAATTTGCGGAATGTTGACGTAAGTCGTGATATCTCATATCCTTGTTTGAGTAACTTTTCTCCTAGTAGCTGACTTCGATAAATGAAAGAACAATACTCAGATGACGCTCGCGCATATCGAATCAATTGGGAAATATCACAGGGGAGACATAAGTTGTCGAAGTGCAAACATGGTGGACTTAATTAATACTATGCTCTGATATTTGAAATGCATTTCATACACTCAATAAAATCACATAATATTTTAATGGTACTATGATCTGAATTTTTAGTCTCGTGCATTTGAAACTTCTTAATTGTCACCTTACTTCAACTTTGAAATGATATACTAATACGAAAGTAAGGCATATGCCGATTTTAGAGGCAATTTACGGTAGCTGAGAGTCCCACTTATGCAATATTTCTCTGTATTTTCAATAAAAACACAGGCACACAAATGTTAACTTAAAATCTTACAAGAATTAACATACATACATTCATTCAATCAGTATAAATAAATTTTTACATCAACTTTTTCCAACATACCTTTCAATTTCAAAAAGGCATTTCTTTTATGTTTAGTATACTAATAATCAGCTCGTGGGTGATGCAAGGAAGCGTATAAGAAGCTACGGAAACCTGCGAGTTTTGTAACTGAAACGATGCACATTGCCAATCTTAATGATAATGTCCATTAAGTCAAAATCAAGATATGAATACTTATCACATAATTACTGTCATGTGCTCACTTTAAATCACAAAAAATTAAAGTTAGAAAAAGACATTTGTAAAGCGTAATGGCGTGTGACTTTTCAGACGTGTAGAATAAATAGTATTGATCCGAGTTGGACGATGGTGGGTCATGTTCTAAAAGCGCACACGGAAAAAAATAACGATTCATGTAATTTCAAATAATACAACAAATTGTACAGCAAAGAGAATGTTCACACAATGTTCTAAATTTAAATCCTATTTTTTCAATAGAGATAATTAGGCGAACAGAGCCGTCACTGTTGTTGAAATTACGTTTCAGTAAAGAATTCAAAACGAAACTTAGTCTTGTATCTGTCCTTGGACTTTGAGAATGATTAACGGTTTGGTACTCCTTCGATATTGATCTTCAAGAACGCTATTTGAAGTATAAATGGGAAATTCGTTTTAAGTGAAGTATGATGTACATACATCATATCAAATACCTCAGACACGATATCATTCACCGTTAGAGAATAATGCTGTATGAGATTTGAAACTTGTTCTATTTTCCGACAAGTTAGCGGATTCTGATGTCCTCCATGAACAGTATACCAGAAGCCTTTCATTATGAATGTGTAAACACGGACATGTCGGAGCAGAGTGATTTGAGGAAGGACGGACCCAGGTCCGTGCTGGAAGGTCTGTGGGAGAAGCTTACTAAAGAATGTAAACTCAAAGAACCCAAGATGGTGTTTTCAATAATTGGAGACTCAGAGGACTTCGTACCAAAACCCTGGAAGAAACCCGTGTTTCAAACTGCTCTAATCAATTCAGCACAGAGTGCTGGAAGTATGTATATTTATTGTATGACTATATTGTATATCAATTTTTTTTTGTATGTCAGCTATATTATTGTGTATTTACAGCAAGGATTAAAGGACACATACATTGTAAACCGGTTCACCATATAATTTGATGGCATGAAAATCCACCATCATAAGTCGATACGGTGTTTGCAAGGCAGGAGAGTATTTGTGTGACGTCATCTATATATTTGTTATTGTAGTTTTGCTTTACTTTCATGCTATGCGCCTAGATCTCTTTCTGATTTCTATGCAATGCCTAGGTATAAAGCATATTTCACAAACTCCTATCACGTGTTCATACATTTCATCTAAAATTATTCACAGACCTATTAGATCTGTCAATACAGGGGATGCTTCTGGTGGTAATGGATCTCTTCGTCAGTTATTTCTCAGAGGCCCTGGATTTAAAGAACACAAATCAGGTTATTAATCAGAAAACTTAAAATAGGTTGCATAGAAGATTGGCGAACCATTCAGACGTGCTATAGAACACGTCGAAATGAGTTTTATATATGTATAAGGTGTATATTGAAATTATTAATACATAAAAACAAGGTGTAAAAACCGTTTTGGCTATATCAGAAAAAATTTCCATTGTAATGCTGCTGCAATTACAACGTAGGCGGTCAATTGAAGTGACAATCGTGACTCAGTGTGGTGAGCTGCTTTACGGACCTCTCTCACCACAAAAGCAGAGCAATCAATGGAAAATACGAAAGTAACTGGTGTCACATGACTATGACACTAACAACAATGCACTACAGTGGACAGTCACGAACCCCTGAAATTCAGGTGCCCGGTAGGAGTGAGCGTCTTCTATTTAGCTAGCCACATCCCTGTGGATGCCCTTACATACAGCAAAACAAATATATTTCAGCACTGTATATTTATACATCAATGTGAGCAAACACTGTGTAGAAAGTGCCACATAACATCAAAATGGGTGTAATTACACTTACATGAAACCTTCCGTGGAGAACTTTTTACGAGATTCATACTGCAAACATGAATTAAAATAATCCTTCATATAGAGAACTAAAATTAAGAGAGTACTGATGTGAGAAACTCATAAAATATAATAAATATAGAACAAACATACCTTTTAATTTGTGCACCAGATGCGCATTTCGACAACTTATGTCTCTTCAGTGACGCTCGTGGCCGAATGGATGGAATTCTTGTATATAAATACTTGAAGAGCAGTATTGAAACCAAAATGACCGAAAAGGTGAACCAAAGAATCAATCTAAGGACAGAGCTATGCATGAGGGAGATACTCCTTAGTTTAAGAGTGATTTACTTAATTTCATGACGGAAAATTTTAAGTATATATTTCAAGTCAGTACAAAAGCACTGCAAACTAGACTTATGATGCCCTCGGGAACTATCAGTCCACCAGCAGTGACACCGGCCTAGTTGTTATGGTAAATATAAAACATATATACCTTTTAATTTTGTGCACCAGATGGGCATTTCGACAATTTATGTCTCTTCAGTGATGCTCGTGGCTGAATGGATGGAATTCTTGTATATAAATATTTGAAGAGCATTATTGAAACCAAAATGACCGAAAATGTGAACCAAAGAATCAATCTAAGGACAGAGCTATGTATAAGGGAGTTACTCCTTAGTTTTAGAGAGATTTACCTAATTTCAGGACGGAAATTTTTAAGTATATATATATATATATATATATATATATATATATATATATATATATATATATATATATATATATATATATATATATATATATATATATATATATATATATATATATATATATATATATATAACCTTGAAGTTTTAAAATAAAAAAAAAGATATAGGGACATCAACATAAGCCAACCACGCTTTGTCCGACTAAAAGCGAGCTAAAGTCCGTGACTTGAAGGAGTTCTGATTAACAGAGAAGACATTATCTCCTCTTGAAAGATTTAGACAAGATCGAAATACAGAAGTATGTCTTACTCTTTGTTTAAATATTAGTGTGTAAGAAACAGCAATTTATTTTTAATGAAATAGTGTGTTAGATAAGTAAACAAGGCAGAAAATTCAAATGTATATATAAGTAATATATAAGTAATATATATTAATATCTACAGAAAATAGCTAGATAATATACAGAGGATTTAACAATAGCGGTATATCAAACATCGTAAAAGACGCCTATGTGGAGTACATCAGAGAAGAGCACTACGACTTTATGGATGGAAAAGATAACAAAAGTGTGCAAAAAGCACCTATCAAACTCATCAAACTGTACAACAAGAACGATAAACGCTCTCAACAGAAAGGCAGTTCAAAAACTGAGGTAAACTTTATTACAATATCATTATTCCTTCGTGTATTGTTATACAAATGCTTAACTCGTTTATATAAGAATGTGTTTCATAACCATAAACAAGGTCAATGTTCACATACTGTATGATTGAGAGAGGAATATAAATTATGTTTCTTAAGTGTTAGGTAAAAGAAACAACTGAAGACATCTAAGAAAGTTGTATGTAAATACCCTTTCAATATTTATCTCAGAAATTCCTAGATTTGTTTTTGGTCATTTGTTTTTGTGCTGTTTCAGAGTGTTTTCATGCATCGACATTAAAGATCTAAACGTTTTGACAAGTATGATAACGCCTCTAGATATTAACATTAATTAGCACTTGTTTGTTCACATTTATGTATATATACAGTGCTGATTTATATTGTTTCGTCTGTATGTAAGGACATTGACGGCGGGTGTAGCTAGCCAAACAGGAGAAGCTCACTTCTCCCGGGCACCTGGCCTGCGTCCCACGTATGAGATTTTTCTCAAGCTCAAACTCAAATAATTTTGCTCAGCTGAGATTTGTGAAAAAATGCGTCCCAGGAAACAACTTTGAGCTCAGCTCAACTGAATTGTCATTGCTGTAAGGGCCTTACCTGCTTTCGTTTTCTATAGAGATAAGTTAAGAAATAAAGTTTGGAGATCATTTCCGTGCCTTTATTGTTTATTTAGCAATGTGTCTTATCCAATGCATCATAACGTGATCGTGACGTAACAAAGTACGTCATAATGACGTTAAGTTGCGTCATCAGAAATGTTCAATGAAAATTTAAAAATCCACTGGACATCCTTCAGTTGATTCCAGCCTTACTGTAGGGCTTATTTACTTCGACTGCTTATACTTCGTTTTAAAACTGTTTTGTAAGAGTAAAACTTTATATACAAAAATATGACAATGCTAAGTAACCCCCCCCCCCCCCCCCCCAATGAAGGACTGACTGCAATATACAGAATATGGACAGACTGACAATCCAAACAAAACTTTCCATTACTCAATTCAGACGGACAAACAAAGTACCCAACGGTTTTTTTAGTGTATGGTTTGAAATAATCAAAACATAAGTAATCAGTATCCGGTATTGGGAACATGTATTTGGTGACAAATTAACACTGAGAAGTAATCACATCTCACCTAGAGAGTAAGTCAATGTATAGATTGTATTAATTCTACCGTGAGAGATTATTTATAATGAGTGATTTATCGATCGATTAATTGATTATTGTCATACATCACTTCAAGATTATTTCACGAATACCACTGATGAAAGCATCTGCCTAATGCACTGCATAGAAATTTTATACCTTTGCAACGGACAATCCGAAACAGTGAGGGATCTTTTACGCTCCACTCCCACTGTGACACAAGACCTTGGCTATTAATGAAGGACAGGAAACCGGTGCATCCAATGGCGGGAGTCGAACCCAGGCCTCCTGGTTACGAGCCGAGCACCTCATCCACTGCGCTGCACTGGCTTTTGTTAACATTCAACGCCGACACACAAAACGGCGTATCTGATCATTATTTTATTAAGACATAGAAGATACCGATACCGCGAAAATTACCCCTATGTGAAATGTCAAAATGGTATTTTTGCAAATTATTCACCAGTGAAAATAACCACGTTTACAGAACTTGACGCCACCTTATTTGTAGGATAAAATCCATTTCAACCCCCCCCCCCCCCCCGAAAAATACGAAAAGAAAGAAAAAGGATAAAAAGACACACACACAAAAAAATTCTCCCCCCCCCAAAACCCCAAAAGAACAGAAAAAACTTCGCTTCCCAGCTATGTTAAGGACAGTTCCCAGTTATTCAATTTTCAGATATCTTTCTATCAATTTTGAGGTGCTGTATTAAACTTGAGCATTATTGAGTTTCATTGTAACCTTTGATATGGCTACCAGAAAGAAAAAAGAGGAGTTACCGGCTCAGTTATGTGGCAGAAGTCACCATGGAGCTATACAATACATGAATATAAATAATATAATAGAACATTTAACACATTACAAAAATATTTGATTGTAGTGCAATTACGATACCGACTTAGGACGGTCATTTAATTTGACAAAAGCCAAACAAATGGTGTGGTTAACCGGTTTACGGGCCCACCTTCCCACTCACCGTAACAGCAGAACAATCAAAAGACGTACATTTAAAAATTTATAAATAATCCTCCATGTAAAGAACAAGGGTCAACAGGTATCGCATATCGAGAGGTCATAAAAATATAAACACGTAAGTTATTGTAAAAAACATAATGGTATAAAAATATATGCGACATCAACATGATAAACCGTGCTCTGCCAGTCTGAAAGCGAGCTAAGACCCAGTAAACATTTTGAGATTTTTCAACTTCATGATTTGACAGAAGATGGATCTCTGAAATACATATTTCTAAATAAAGACAGGAACTTGGGACCTTTCCCTTGTACCTTTTATGAAATTGGCACTGGGAAAGTGACACTTGCATTTATTCCGTAAACCATCAATAAGAGTTATCTCTCTTGATGATATAGTCTTGCCAGCACAACGCTCAGTACCTACAATATGCATTGCAGTCTTTGCAAAAACGCATAAAAGAGTATGCATGAAGAATATAAAATACTTATTAGGCAATTCCAAGAAAATGATTGGAAATATTTCCCTCACTTTCTTCAGATTCCCTTTGAACAGGGGTTTCAATTGATTTATTTCCATTCCTTGGAGAATTATAATGACTACTCAGGTTATGAATCCTGATTTATATGAGCATTGAAGTGTGACTAACAATGGGATGGACCCAAGTGTTATTATGCCTTTTGACGCGGGCAAGGAAAAGTACGGAGTCAAAACGGAACTTCTGCCAGTTATCGTACACGGACGGGGTGGAACTCTTCAAACTTCCATCTCAAACTGAGACAGAAATGTTTTCGTGGGACGCACTTTTGAGTTTTTGCTCAAATTTGAGATTTTTCGTTATTCCAGAGTATGTTCAAATTACAGTGACTTTGTTCTTGGGGTAGGCGACTTTCAGTTAAGCTGCTCAACCAGGGTTATATATGTGCTAGACTAGCAACGTCACTGAGGAAATTCTATGGTTGTTACGAGACTCTTATTACTCCATATGATATCTCGTTATCCAGACTTTTAAATGATATTCTGGACTGAGCCCGATTTCGATCATTTTACATAGATTTGACACCTTCTATACTAGAAGGTTACCTACTTTGACTTCTCCATATATAAATACATATGGAATTTACACGATCTGACTCTTTCTACTGGGTATATGTGACGGGTGTTGCTAGCAAGTAGGAGATGCTCACTCTCCCCGGACACCTGATCTCACTCCATCACAGGGGTTCACATATGCTCTTCAAGTAGACATATTTTGTTATTTTCCATTTGTTTTTCATTTTCACTGATTTTGTATGTCCTCTGGTTTTATGATTTTTGGACTTGTGCTTTGGATTTATCCATCATCTTTACATCTTATTTCGAAAAACGTACTTTTCAAAACTAAACTTTTATCTTGTGGGTTGAAAATGGTAAAGTACCTTCGACATCCAATGTGAGACACTTAGATCATCCCACATATCGTCAGTCTTGTATCGGACATCGCTGCACCTTCACTTTGACTAACATTGTGGTCGGGACTATTAGATGGATCTTATCTAACGCATTTCAGAGGAGATAGTATCTTATTCTCGTCCCCTATGATTGTTAGTCGAGACTACTACAGATCGGGCGGCCTTTCAACCAAACGTCATTAACCCAAACTTAAACGTAGAGACGAAGATATGTTAAATTTACCATTAAATAACTTGCGTTTCACTAAGAGTTAAGTTAAAGTTAAATACGAAAGTAACAATGTACCACAGCGGACATTGGCGAGACCCTGAAATTGAGAGGGGAAAAGTAAGCATCACCTGAATGACTAGCCACACCTGTCATGAATGTCCTTACATACAAAATAAACAAATGTATTTCTGCATTGTATATATAAATGAGCCAACACGTGGTAGAAATATCATACCACATAACGTCAGGTAAAAGGTATAATAACGCTTTTAAAAAGAGATGAAGACATCTGACAAAGCAGTATGACAAATATCACCAAGGACATGCACACAAAAAATGATAATAGTAGAATATACATAGAAAAAAGACATAACAAAAATATTCGATTGTGCTGCGGTTATGATACCGACTTAGGACGGTCAATTGAAGCAACAAAAGTCATTCAATTGGTGTGGTTAACGGCGCCCACCTTCCAAGTCAAATCCTCTGCGGAAAACCTTTGTATGAGCTCCAGACTACAAAGGGAATATGTGTGACATGAATGCAAAATACGAAAGTAAAATAAAATTGAAATGGTGCAGTGGCGCGCAGCTAGGTAGGTTCTTGAGGACTGTAGACAGACAACAAGTGTCACCCAGATGCTGCACAAGTCAGTTGGGATGGAGCTCCCTAACCTTTCGCCGTTCAATGCAGATTTCTTTCTTTCACTTTCCATTATATCTTCCTATCTTTCCCGTTTTTCTCTATCAAACTTTCTCCTCTTCTGTTAGCCGCAGGCCGTAGTCCTTTTTATATGAATGATAGGGCCACGACTTGCGGCTACTCTTCTGTGTGTTTGATTGTATTCGTATACTATCCTTCTTTATTATATACACAGTACGCGCTTTTAAAACCTGTCAAAAATGCTCAGATTTGAGGAGTGGCGATATTGGAAGATAGATCTATATACAGTATGGATACAATAGGCGTCCTAAAGGAGCATCTCCTGCTTGGCTCGCCACTTGAGAGGAAGTCGGAACAATATTGTATATAAATGTATCATAACACCACAAAAGTTTATTTTGCTGTTCATAAGCCTAAATCTAACAAGATTTATCGGCGTTTAAATTTGGCGCGTGGAGTAACTCTTAGGTGGCCTAAGCCTACTTGATCTGTCATGAATATCCAATCAAGAAGTTTCGCGTTTCGTTAAGTAAGTATGTGACGCGATGCGCTCCTCGACATAACTATACTTCATAAAAACATAGCTATTAATCTCATTCACATCACATGACACCTGTGGCAGTTTATACACAAATACACAACACGTAAACACGGCCAGAATTCATTCTGATCTTTTGTGACTGCCGATTTATCTGAATACCGAAAACTTAATTGATGATGTAAATGTCGAATGTATAAATAATAATATATTCTTATCGTCCATTTTATAAAATGCTTGTGCACGCAAAGAATTAAAAATAAAATTAGAGTAGAATGATTGTTACGATAAAGTTCAATGATTTCAAGAACATCCAAATGTAGAGAGCTAAAAATAAGTTTCAGAGGTGTGACAAGGTGCCCGGGAGAAGCAACTGTCTTCTGAATGGCTAGCCAAATCCCCATCCCCATGAATGCCCTTACACACAGAAGATGTTGGTTGGATGATTGGTGTTTTAAATCGTTTTTAACAATTTTATAGTTATATCGCGACATGGAAGCAGGAGGTAACCCACTTCTTAAACATAGTGGCGCAATCCGGGAATCGAACCCAGGTCGCCGGCGCCGCAAGCCAAGCGCTTAACCACTACACCAAGCCTGCCCCTACACACAGAAGAAGAAACAAATATAACTCAGCACTGTATATATAAAATAAATGTGGACCAACATTGTTTAGAATGTGTCATTTCTCATAACATCAGGAAAAAAAGATAAATAACACTTAAATAATCCCTCGGCGGGAAACTTTTCTATGACTTCTAAAAGAACAGTTTTGTTGAGATATAATTAAGTTAACAAACAACGATAGTGTCTACTTCCACTTAATACTGTATTTAATGATTCCACCCAAAAGGATTCATTGAGAAGAAATTAGCTACATAGGGAATGCATTGTGTTCAAGTTTCTGTGCACTAGACAAGTGGCTTGTCATATAACAGAACATCATTTCCACTTAAATGAATGTTACTTAGTGGGGACTATATGACGGGCCTTGTCCAAACCTCTTTCAGAGGAGACATGGTCCTGAACCTCGTCCCCTCTGACTGTTAGTCGTGACTCCTACAGATCTAAGGTCTTAGCTCGCTTTCAGACTGGCAGAGCACGGTTTATCATGTTGATGTCGCATATATTTTATATCATTATGTGTTTTACAATACCTTACGTGTTTATATTTTATGACTTCTCAATATGCGATACCTGTTGACCCTTATTCTTTACATGGAGGATTATTTATAAATTTTTAAATGTACGTCCTTTGATTGTTCTGCTGTTACGGTGAGTGCGAAGGTGGACCCGTAAACCGGTTAACCACACCACTACTACAATCAAATATTTTTGTAATGTGTTATATGTGCTAGTATATTATTTATATTCATGTATTGTATAGCTCCATGGTGACTTCTACCACATAACTGAGCCAGTAACTCCTCTTTTTTCTTAGAAACGAAAATTAAATCAGGTGTATACAGAAAACATTTTTACTATTGGATATTTGTTCTTTGGAGTTTGCCATTTCATTACTAACATGAAATCAATGATGCATTTTAATCAGCTGCCAGACGAAATCTGAGATTTTATTCACAAACGGCGGTGAAAATAGAGTAGATATAGGTAATATGAAAAATGATAACGTAGATGAGATAAAAGTGAACTGACGAGCGATTATACAGATGAGATACTACCGAACTGACGAAGGAATATACAGATGAGATACTAGTAAACTGACGAGCGATTATACAAATTAAATACTAGTGAACTTACGAGCGATTATACAGATGAGATACTTGTGAAGTGACGGGGGATTATACAGATGACATAACAGTGAACTAACGAGCAATTATACAGATGAGATACAAGTGAACTGACGAGCGATTACAGATGAGATACTATCAAAATGACGAACGATTATACAGATGAGATACTAGTGAACTGAAGAACGATTATACAGATGAGATACAAGTAAAATCACGAGCGATTATACAGATGAGATACTAGTAGAATGACGAGCGATTATACGGATGAGATTCTACCGAACTGACGAGGTATTATACAGATGAGATACCAGGGAACTGACGAGCTATTATACAAATGAGATGCTAGTAAAGTTACAAGCGATTATGCGGATGAGATACTAGCGAACTGACGAGCGATTTTACAGATGAGATACTAGGGAACTGACGAGCTATTATACAGATGAGATGCCAGTAAACTGACGAGCGATTATACGAATTGGATACTAATATCACTACTTACAATTATACAAAAGTGATATTAATGAGATGAAGTGCTCTGATATATATATATACAGTGAAGTGCAGTCCTAACATAACATTATGTTAACGTCGCGTTAACGTGATGTTTGCTTTCCTCGTGCGCTCAGCACTGCTGAGCACACGCGTTTGCGTTAACGCAGATTTCCACGTGAACTTAATTTCGAGACCGCGTGAACGTGTTTGACAGCCACGTTCGCTTGCGTACAACTGAAAACTTGTATTAGCATGTTCATATAGAATGTTTTGAAGGAGAATCGATATATACATTGTATATTCAAATATAAAACATATTAATGTGTAAGTAAAATATCTAGAATTAAACAAAACCCTTCCAAGTTAAGGAATGAATTTTAAAAATATTGAACGCAATTTCCGAACATTGACTTGAATGAAATTTATTCTTCTTTTAGGATAATAATAATAATAATAATAATAATAATAATAATAATAATAATAATAATAATAATAATAATAATAATAATAATGAATTCAACTTCGTATGTTTCAAATGTGGATCCTTAAAAATTCCAAAGAGTTGTTAGAACATCTAAACTCAAAAAGTTTTACTAAAATTCACTCCATCAATTCTTCTGACTTTTCGACTCTTTACACAACGATCCCTCATCAGAAAATAAAAGACAGATTAGCGGAAATTGTTCAAAATGCATTAACTAGTAAAAACGGAAGCCGCAAATTCAAATAAATACTTATAGGCCATGATAATACTTACTTTGCTAGGGAGAATTCTGATTCCAAAAATAAATACACTGAAACAGTTGTCATCCAGATGTTGAACTTTTTTTTATCGATAACACTTTTTTGGTGTTTGGAGGAAAGGTTTTTCAAGAAATTGTCGGCATTCAAATGGGCACTATCTGTGCTCCGCTTCTGGCTGACATATTCCTTTACTGAATTCATTCAGTCTTTGCTTTCGCAAGGAAAAAAACAATTGGCTCTTGGCTTAAATTTTACTTACAGATATATAGAGACTTGCTTTCAATTAATAATCCTTTATTCGCGGATTACCTTAGCATCATCTATCCAAGTGAATTGGAGGTCAAAGAAGCCACAGAAAGTAGTAATTCTACTTCGTATTTAGATATTATGTTGTCTTTCGACATTAATGGTCAACTGAAAACCTCACTCTATGACAAACGTGACGATTTCAATTTCGCTATGACAAACTTTCCTTTCATAAGTAGCAACATTCCATCATCGCCCGCATACGGCGTATTCATATCTCATTTAATACGTTATTCCAGAGCATGTTCAAATTACAATGACTTTGTTCTGAGGGCTAGGCGACTTTCAGTTAAGCTGCTCAACCAGGGCAATATATGTGATAGACTAGAAACGTCACTGAGGAAGTTCTACGGTCGTTACGAAACTCTTATTACTCCATATGATATCTCGTTATCCAGACTTTTAAATGACATTCTGGACTGAGACCGATTCCGATCATTTAACACAGATTTGACATCTTCTATACTAGAAGGTTACCTACTTTGACTTCTCCATATATAAATACATATGGAATTTACAAGATTTGACTCTTTCTACTGGGTATATGTGACGGGCGTTGCTAGCAAGCAGGAGATGCTCACTCTCCCCGGGCACCTGATCTCACTCCATCACAGGGGTTCACATATGCTCTTCAAGTAGACATTTTGCTACTATCGAAGCATATTACGTATGCTCTAAATGCTATAAAAGATCATATTATCAAATATTGTGATGTCGCATTTCATAATAGTAACATCAATTACTTTTGGTCGATTAAAAATTCTCATGTAGTTATAGACAAACTTCTTTCGCTAAATTTCAAAGCGACTCAAATTTCTACATTTGATTTTTCTACACTTTATACATCTCTGCCTCATGATTTGATTAAAAGCAAGTTGCTGTCTCTTATACAATGGTGTTTTCACAGAGAATCTAAAACGTACATATGTACTTCCAATAACTCTGGATTCTCTTCCAACAAACAATATACTTCATATAAATACTGGACTTGCAAAGAATTATGTAAAGCACTAGATTTTCTCATGAACAATATTTTTGTGCAATTTGATGGCAAGATATATCAACAAATAGTTGGGATTCCTGTGGGTACTAACTGCGCGCCTCTGATAGCAGATGTATTTCTTTATTGTTATGAGAGGGATTTTATGGTTTCTATTCAAAAATCAAAACGTTTTGACCTCATTGACAAATTTAATAATACTTGCAGATATCTGGATGACATTTTGATTATCGACAACCCTGAATTCGAACAATTTATATCAGAAATATATCCACCAGAGCTCACATTGAATAAAGCTAATACTTGAGATAAATCTACACCTTTCTTAGATTTAAACATCAAAATCATCAACAACCTAATATATACTAATATTTATGATAAACGTGAGGATTTTGGATTTCCCATTGTAAATTTCCCTTACTTGGATGGCAATGTCCCTCGACTCCCATCATATGGTATCTATATATCTCAATTAGTTCGATTTGTCAGAGGCTACACCGATGTTTTGGACTTTCATAAACGAAATTTACAAATTACTACTAAACTTTTAACTCAGGGTTACAGATATCACAAGTTAAGAAAAACATTCGGCAAATTCTTCAGATCTTATTCAGAACTTCTATCTAAATTTAGAAATATTTCTTTTCAACAGTATGTATCCAATGGAATTTCCCATCCTAATTTTTACGGTGATCTCGTATATAAAGTAAGGAAAGTAAAAGGCTCCGATAACGTTATTTCATCTTGTAATAAAATAGTCAAATGTCTTCTAAATAGACAATATGATATTGAGATCATCAAAAAGACTATAGGTCTTGTATTTGGCCCCTCTACAGCCTTTTGCAGACTCTTACTTGAACGTTGCACGCTGACTAACAGGGCGGTGGGGACTATATGACGGGCCTTGTCCAAACCTCTTTCAGAGGAGACATGGTCCTGAACCTCGTCCCCTCTGACTGTTAGTCGGGACTCCTACAGATCTAGGGTCTTAGCTCGCTTTCAGACTGACAGAGCACGGTTTATCATGTTGATGTCGCATATATTTTTATACCGTTATATCTTTTACAATACCTTACGTGTTTATATTTTTATGACCTCTCATTATGGGATACCTGTTGACCTTTGTTCTTTAAATGGAGGATTATCTATAAATTTTTAAATGTATGTCTTTTGATTGTTCTGCTGTTACGGTGAGTGGGAAGGTGGGCCCGTAAACCGGTTAACCACACCATTTGTTTGGCTTTTGTCAAATTAAATGACCGTCCTAAGTCGGTATCGTAATTGCACTACAATCAAATAGTTTTGTAATGTGTTATATGTTCTAGTATATTATTTATATTCATGTATTGTATAGCTCCATGGTGACTTCTGCCACATAACTGAGCCAGTAACTCCTCTTTTTTCTTTCCACTTGTTTTTCATTTTCACTTATTTTGTATGTCCTCTGGTTTCATGATTTTTAGACTTATGGTTTGGATTTATCCTTCATCGTTTCATACAGAACCCTACAGCAACCCTACAGCACTTGTAGCAATGTTGAACTACTCTATTAATTGAAGTGGAATACTTTTCTTTCTATATCCAAATTCGATTTTTTGCATTCTTTCGTGATCTTTATACCAACCATATCTACAGATTTATCTTCTTCATCAACTTCAACTTCAAGATTCTGATAATTTCATATCGGAGGGTATTCTAAGATTAATAAATGCAACGCCAAGAAATGTCTTACTTGCCATCTTTAATCTACAAGTCCAATATTGAATCTTCGGTTAATGGAAATATATTTAACACCATATTAGACAAAGACATACATTGAAATACTGCCAATGTTATATACGTCATCACTTGAGAAGCTAGAGGATGTGGGGCTCAATATGTCGGGGAAACTTCTCAAACTTTGAAACAACGTTTTCGGAATCATTCCTATAAAATTCGTAATAATTCACGACGTAAATACCAGAATTTTCTTTATAACCACTTTAATAAATACCAACATAATATTAACAATGTGAAAATAACTCCAGTAGAAAATATCTCTAAATTACCAGGTGATACGAAATCAGATGTTAAAAAACGACTTTTGGAAACCGAGCTCTACTGGATTAAACAACTACAAACCCCATACCCTCTCGGTCTCAACGACCAAATATATCGACAAGGTAATATTTCTTCTCGTCAGAATAAGATCAATATTTTTACATTAAGACATAAAACTATTAGAAAACGTAGGTCACATGGTCGTCGCCGTAATCGTAACATCAGAAAACGTAATCATTTAAATAGGTCATTAAACGATCTTCTATTTATCGCAAAAAATAATGGCCGTCATGAACTTTTGCATGCACTATCCTCTATTCCGGTAAATAAATTGAAACCTTTCCTGGACGAAGCTGATCTTCGAAGTTTACGCAATTCTGATTGATATAAACTCAATTTGATTATTTTATTTTCATATAATAAACTCTTTCCTCGTATTCCGTCTCTTCCACCCAAGCAGTAATTTCTCAAAATTAAATTTATTAATAAAGGCTTCGATCTACTTAACATTTCTAATATTTTCCGTGATCTAAGAGTCACATCTAAAATCCCCCAATATTTTGAAAATTTAGAACCTCCACTTATTTGTTACCAGTACAAAAAGTCTATAAGAAATCTTATTTTAAACTATAATAAGGTTACATCTAACCCTGATGTTTCAGACTCTATTCCTTCGTCGTGTTCTTGTGAAAATTTTAAATATGTTTATAAACCGGCAGGTCATGTTATTACTGGTGACCTAAACTGTATTTCGGACAAGAAATTGCGCATCCTTTTTGGAAAAGGACCTAAATATAGGTTACCGTCCAGGATAGATTTCAATAAATGCCATGACGTTTTAGAAGATGCTTTATCTACATATTGTAAACGTTGGTGTAAAAAAGAACAGGTAAAGGTTCATGCTCTTAATGATTGGAAATACGAGATTTTAAGAATTGTCGATATCCGTATTAAAAACTTTACGGAAAATCCGCATTTATTTCAACAGCGTATACATTGACGACAAATTCTATTAAAAAGAAGATAGCTGACTTACATGCTAAATATGTCTTTTTTCCCGCTGATAAAGCATAACATAATAGTTGTTTGAAATGTAAAGATGATGGATAAATCCAAACCACAAGCCCAAAAATCATGAAACCATAGGACATACAAAATCAGTGAAAATGAAAAACAAATGGAAAATAACAAAATATGTCTACTTGAAGAGCATATGTGAACCCCTGTGATGGAGTGAGATCAGGTGCCCGGGAAGAGTGAGCATCTCCTGCTTGCTAGCAACACCCGTCACATATACCCCGTAGAAAGAGTCAAATCGTGTGAATTCCATATGTATCTATATATGGAGAAGTCGAAGTAGGTAACCTTCTAGTATAGAAGGTGTCAAATCTGTGTAAAGTGATCGGAATCGGTCTCAATCCAGAATATCATTTAAAAGTCTGGATAACGAGATATCATATGGAGTAATAAGAGTCTCGTAACGACCGTAGAACTTCCTCAGTGACGATGCTAGTCTAGCACATATATAACCCTGGTTGAGCAGCTTAACTGAAAGTCGCCTAGCCCTCAGAACAAAGTCATTGTAATTTGAACATGCTCTGGAATAACGTATTAACTGAGATATGAATACGCCGTATGCGGGCGATGATGGAATGTTGCTACTTATGAAAGGAAAGTTTGTGATAGCGAAATTGAAATCGTCACGTTTGTCATAGAGTGAGGTGTTCAATTGACCATTAATGTCGAAAGACAACATAATATCTAAATACGAAGTAGAATTACTAGTTTCTGTGGTTTCTTTGACCTCCAGTTCACTTGGATAGATGATGCTAAGGTAATCCGCGAATGAAGGATTATTAATTGAAAGCAAGTCATCTATATATCTGTAAGTAAAATTGAAGCCAAGAGCCAATTGTTTTTTTCCTTGCGAAAGCAAAGACTGAATGAACTCAGCTTCGTATGAATAAAGGAATATGTCAGCCAGAAGCGGAGCACAGTTAGTGCCCATTGGAATGCCGACAATTTGTTGAAAAACCTTACCTCCAAACACCACAAAAATGTTATCGATAAGAAAGTTCAACATCTGAATGACAGCTGTTTCAGTGTATTTATTTTTGGAATCAGAATTTTCCCTAACAAAGTAAGTTTTATCGTGGCCTATTACTATATATTTGAATTTGCGGCTTCCGTTTTTACTAGTAAATGCATTTTGAATAATTTCCGCTAATCTGTCTTTTAATTTCTGATGAGGGATCGTTGTGTACAGAGTCGAAAAGTCAAAAGACTTGATGGAGTGAATTTTAGTAAAACTTTTTGATTTTAGATGTTCTAACAACTCTTTTGAATTTTTAAGGATCCACATTTGATTAATTCCACTTCTGGAATATACTGTTTCGCAATATCTATGAAGGCCAGATTTAATTTCTGATAATATTTTTGTGAGTAGCATCGATACAGATTTTGTGGAACACTTCGAGGAACCAGCGATAAAGCGTTGTTTGTACGGAGTTTTGTGCATTTTTGGAATACAGTACAAATATGGAAGTTCTAAATTCAATTTATTTGAGTCAATACCAAACGTATTGAGGACAGATTTATGATTCTCGAGTACTTCCGAAACCGAAAAGTTCGTGAGAGTATAAGTAGGATTTCCTGGAGCTGAATTTAATCCTAATTCTTTCACTAGGCTGTCAAAGTAATATTTCTTACAAGTAAATGTATAATTATTAGATGCTTTATCTGCTGGTGTAATGATATAATGTTCTTGGAGGAAGGTAAGTTCTCTGACAACATCAGGATCTTTAAAAATAGATTCGAATCTGGTGTTTACAGAACCTTGTAATTTTTTAATTTTTGATCTCAGCAGTACTGCAATAGATTCTATCCATTCCGAAAGAGTGTCGACTTGTACTTCCTCTCTTTTTGCCCATTGTGTGGCATATTCCTCGCAGCAGTTCATAATATTCTCAAAATTTTGGCTCCATGTGAATGATCTGGGTTCTCTGTATTTTGGACCTTTAAGTAAAAGTTCTCTTAATTTAGTGTTTTTAACTATATCGAGATCACCAGTAATGACATGGCCACAAGGAGAATATACGAAATTAGACGAGGAACATGCACACGGTTGAGAATGGCATGCAGAGTTGCTAAGATCAAGACACTGTAGAAACCCTTTGTAATTATAAATTTTGGATGCAACTGATGGCGTGTAGCTATAGGAAATACATGGCAGATCTTTGTTTTTGAAATATGGAGGTATTTTCTCTAAAACAGACTTATGATTTAAAATTTGGCCGAAATTTAAATAATCAATGCCTTTATTTGCAAATTTAATTTTGATGAAAGGGCGATTAGATTTTTCCATAGAAATATCGGACTTGACGGGACGAAAAAGTCTAGCGGTCGATATGTCCATAATAATGCCATCTAGTCTATACTCTGCAGAGCTTATATCAGTGAATATACGGTGTCTGGACGATACGTACAACTCGTGTAATTTTCTGAGTGAAATAGAATAAAGTTTTGTACGAATGTGATGAAGACTATATTATATTGAAGTACTTAAAAACGAATTAAACTCCACTCATACATATGTGGAAAGCCCTACCTCAAAAGAGAGCACCTTGCACGATCACCTCATGACCATGTCCGACTTCAAAATTAAAACTGATAAATCTGATCTACCAACCATATATTGGCTCCCAAAACTACATAAAAGTCCATATAAATCACGTTTCATATCTAATTCTAGCCACAGCTCTACTACGGTACTATCGAAACATATTACGTCTGCTCTAACTGCTATAAAAGATCATATTATCAAATATTGTGATGTCGCATTTCATAATAGTAACATCAATTACTTTTGGTCGATTAAAAATTCTCATGAAGTTATAGACAAACTTCTTTCGCTAAATTTCAAAGCGACTCAAATTTCTACATTTGATTTTTCTACACTTTATACATCTCTGCCTCATGATTTGATTAAAAGCAAGTTGCTGTCTCTTATACAATGGTGTTTTCACAGAGAATCTAAAACGTACGTATGTACTTCCAATAACTCTGGATTCTTTTCCAACAAACAATATACTTCATATAAATACTGGACTTGCAAAGAATTATGTAAAGCACTAGATTTTCTTATGAACAATATTTTTGTGCAATTTGATGGCAAGATATATCAACAAATAGTTGGGATTCCTGTGGGTACTAACTGCGCGCCTCTGATAGCAGATTTATTCCTTTATTGTTATGAGAGGGATTTTATGGTTTCTATTCAAAAATCAAAACGTTTTGACCTCATTGACAAATTTAATAATACTTGCAGATATCTGGATGACATTTTGATTATCGACAACCCTGAATTCGAACAATTTATATCAGAAATATACCCACCAGAGCTCACATTGAATAAAGCTAATACTTGAGATAAATCTACACCTTTCTTAGATTTAAACATCAAAATCATCAACAACCTAATACATACTAATATTTATGATAAACGTGAGGATTTTGGATTTCCTATTGTAAATTTCCCTTATTTGGATGGCGATGTCCCTCGACTCCCATCATATGGTATCTATATATCTCAATTAGTTCGATTTGTCAGAGGCTGCACCGATGTTTTGGACTTTCATAAACGAAATTTACAAATTACTACTAAACTTTTAACTCAGGGTTACAGATATCACAAGTTAAGAAAAACATTCGGCAAATTCTTCAGATCTTATTCAGAACTTCTATCTAAATTTAGAAATAATTCTTTTCAACAGTATGTATCCAATGGAATTTCCCATCCTAATTTTTACGGTGATCTCGTATATAAAGTAAGGAAAGTAAAAGGCTCCGATAACGTTATTTTATCATGTAATAAAATAGTAAAACGTCTCCTAAATAGACAATATGATATTGAGATCATCAAAAAGACTATAGGTCTTGCATTTGGTCCCTCTACAGCCTTATGCAGACTCTTACTTGAACGTTGCACGCTCACTAACAGGGCGGTGGGGACTATATGACGGGCCTTGTCCAAACCTCTTTCAGAGGAGACATGGTCCTGAACCTCGTCCCCTCTGACTGTTAGTCGGAACTCCTACAGATCTAGGGTCTTAGCTCGCTTTAAGACTGGCAGAGCACGGTTTATCATGTTGATGTCGCATATATTTTTATACCATTATGTGTTTTACAATACCTTACGTGTTAATATATTTTTATGACCTCTCAGTATGCGATACCTGTTGACCCTTGTTCTTTACATGGAGGATTATTTATAAATTTTTAAATGTACATCTTTTGATTGTTCTGCTGTTACGGTGAGTGGGAAGGTGGGCCCGTAAACCGGTAAACCACACCATTTGTTTGGCTTTTGTCAAATGACCGTCCTAAGTCAGTATCGTAATTGCACTACAATCAAATATTTTTGTAATGTGTTATATGTTCTAGTATATCATTTATATTCATGTATTGTATAGCTCCATGGTGACTTCTGCCACATAACGTAGCCGGTAACTCCTCTTTTTTCTTTCTAAAATTATCAAAAGCCTCTGACATCGACAGTATGGCCCCGAGATCATCGTTAAGACCATATTTCTGATATTGGGTCCCTCTACAATTGCCCGCCGACTAACAGGGCGGTAGGGGCTCCATGACGGACTTTGTCCAAACCTTTTCAGAGGAGACAAGATCCTGATTCTCGTCCCCTCTGACTGTCAGTCGGTACTCTTTTTGATCAAGGATCTGAACTTGCTTACAGACGGACAGAGCACGGTTTTATGTTGATATCGCCATACATATTTTGGATAGCAACAGATTATTCTAGAAAAGTTTCGTGTGTACTAAATTGGTGGATAGTCAACTGCTGGATAAAATGCGCCAAACATGTATTTTAGTTGTGACGTCACAATGCAAATTCTTGTCAAAGTGAAAAAGTATGCCAAAAGACGTGATGTCGGGCACTGAGCGATCTGTCAATTATTATGACCTCTCTTTTTGAGTAACCTGTTTATCCTTATATGGAGGATTATTTATAAATTTTTAGATGTTTGTCCTTTGATTGTGCTGATTTTGTGGTGAGTGGGAAGGTGGGCGCCCGTAAACCGGTTAACCACATCAATTGAATGAAGTTCGTTACTTCAATTGACCGTCCTAAGTCGGTATCGTTACTGCAGCACAATCGAATATTTTTGTAATGTCGTTTTTCCGTGTGTACTATTTTCATGTTTTGTGGGCATGTCCTTGGTGAGTTGTGTCATACAGCTTTGTCATATGTCTTCTGTTTTCTCTCGTGTGTATCAAGGATGAATAAAATCAGGCAGAAATTTCTCTTATATGTCTATTATCATCTGTACATTATATTTTCTGATAGTGATTTAAAGAGCATAACTGTTTCGATAGCTATCGCCACCTACCTCTTATGAATGTGGCATTAAAAGTTATTATAACAAATAAAAGAATGAAATCGGCCGGGGAAGGGGGGGGGGTTAACGAAAAACCATCTAAGCATTTTTGTACATCTTGAAAAAAGTCGCTTTTTTCGAAACGCTCAATGTTGTCGAGGTGGTTCCCTCCAGATCTTGAATACATACGTCTTGATACGTAAGAGACAACAAAACATTTTGTGCGTACGACAAGTTCGGGTTTACTGAATGGCAACCAGGCTAAAGGGAAACAAAATGACAAAACTTCTTCACTCATCCCTCTAGATCATTTCTATGCATTCTGTTTTTCTCCATATACAGCCAGTATGAAGAAGAATATTGTCAAAGGTGGGTTCACTTTTGTGATCTACATTTGACTGTGGTGGTGCCACCTGTAAAGAGGTCTGGACGAAAACGACAGATTTTGAAGTTAATCATAAGTGATTTATTCCTACCAAGATTTATTAAACTCCTTCGACCAGTTTTGCAGAAAAAGCTGAAAATGTTAAAAATGACCAACCCCCTCCTTCCCCTTTTATTGGGAAGTCTTAAAACTTCATAAAAATCAAAGAATTGAGATATTGATAAAATTCTTTCACAATAATATTCCGTACTATAATTATGATCATAATAGTCCATAGAAATCATCATGATCAATTAACTGAAAAACATGACACTTTTTGGCATTGAAATAACTAAATCCAAAAAAAAAAAAAAAAAATGTCGAAAAAACGTCAAAAATTTGATTTCGGAACAGAACCAAAAAAAAAACTCCAACATTTCTTCACACATCCCTGTAGATGATTCCTATGCATTCGGTTTGTCTCTGTATGCCACTGGTCTGAAGAATTTGTTAACGGAAGGTACCCTCTGTGACCTGCTTGTGCCTGTGTTGACGCCACCTGTTGACGGATTTGGACGAAAAACAACAACACTTGTAGGGGACCATGAGTACTTCATGCATACCAAGTTTCATTAAATTCTGAAAAAGAATTCGAAAATGTGAAAAGTTTACGACAGACAACGGACGGACGACGGACGCCGGACAATACACTATGACAATAGCTCACTTGAGCCTTCGGCTCAGGTGAGCTAAAAACAATAAATCTACAAATTCACATTTACGCCATCCTTATTTACCATGGGCAACTTAACAATTTGTTAAAATCATCGTAGTAATATTTTCGCTTCACTATACTCTCTGTTTATTCAGCCAATTACAGCTTATGATGGTAGATCTTGGATATTAAAAACCCATGGTTCTATTTCATGATGTGCTCGAGGCACGTTTCATGTATAATGCCAACACAGTAAAATAATACATAATTTGTTTACATCACAAGATCAGCGGCGTACACATCATTTTGTCAAAAATATAGTGTCTTGTGTGTGTGTGTGTGTGTGAGAGAGAGAGAGAGAGAGAGAGAGAGTGGGGGGGGGGGGGGGGGGAGAGAGGTCATCGCTCCGGTATGAAGTTAAGAAGTTTATAAATACTGGACTTGCAAGGAATTATGTAAAGCACTAGATTTTCTCATGAATAATATTTTTGTGCAATTTGATGGCAAGATATATCAACAAATAGTTGGGATTCCTGTGGGTACTAACTGCGCGCCTCTGATAGCAGGTTTATTTCTTTATTGTTATGAGAGGGATTTTATGGTTTCTATTCAAAAATCTAAACGTTTTGACCTCATTGACAAATTTAATAATACTTGCAGATATCTGGATGACATTTTGGTTATCGACAACCCTGAATTCGAACAATTTATATCAGAAATATATCCACCAGAGCTCACATTGAATAAAGCTAATACTTGAGATAAATCTACACCTTTCTTAGATTTAAACATCAAAATTATCAACAACCTAATATATACTAATATTTATGATAAACGTGAGGATTTTGGATTTCCTACTGTAAATTTCCCTTACTTGGATGGCGATGTCCCTCGACTCCCATCATATGGTATCTATATATCTCAATTAGTTCGATTTGTCAGAGGCTGCACCGATGTTTTGGACTTTCATAAACGAAATTTACAAATTACTACTAAACTTTTAATTCAGGGTTACAGATATCACAAGCTAAGAAAAACATTCGGCAAATTCTTCAGATCTTATTCAGAACTTCTATCTAAATTTGGAAATATTTCTTTTCAACAGTATGTATCCAATGGAATTTCCCATCCTAATTTTTACGGTGATCTCGTATATAAACTAAGGAAAGTAAAAGACTCCGATAACGTTATTTTATCATGTAATAAAATAGTCAAACGTCTCCTAAATAGACAATATGATATTGAGATCATCAAAAAGATTATAGGTCTTGTATTTGGCCCCTCTACAGCCTTATGCAGACTTTTACTTGAACGTTGCACGCTGACTAACAGGGCGGTGGGGACTATATGACGGGCCTTGTCCAAACCTCTTTCAGTGGAGACATGGTCCTGAACCTCGTCCCCTCTGACTGTTAGTCGGGACTCCTACAGATCTAGGGTCTTAGATCGCTTTCAGACTGGCAGAGCACGGTTTATCATGTTGATGTCGCATATATTTTTATACCATTATGTTTTTCACAATAACTTACGTGTTTATATTTTTATGACCTCTCAATATGCGATACCTGTTGACCCATGTTCTTTACATGGAGGATTATTTATAAATTTTTAAATATACGTCTTTTGATTGTTCTGCTGTTACGGTGAGTGGGAAGGTGGGCCCGTAAACCGGTTAACCACACCATTTGTTTGGCTTTTGTCAAATTAAATGACCGTCCTAAGTCGGTATCGTAATTGCACTACAATCAAATATTTTTGTAATGTGTTAAATGTTCTATTATATTATTTATATTCATTCCATGGTGACTTCTGCCACATAACTGAGCCGGTAACTCCTCTTTTTTCTTTTATACTGTTTGAATGATGTAAGCTCATTCGAATCTTAAATCTTTCCTACGAAAGCAAAAGTAATAACGAAAAAGATCATGTAAGTATTTCAAGAAGAATATATGACTATTAATCCAAATCCATCTGAAAGTAACAGCGGCACTATAAAACAAATTAAGAACTCAGGGCGTCCTACTTCCACATTGTCACACTGTCAGAAGCAGATTGAAAGCATACTTAAAAAGAGCAAGAGAGACAACTGAACGTATTTCGGGCTTCGCTTTACTACATGCCCACAGAGATACTGGCATCGATTCAGACGACGTCATCCAACGTTTTGCAGAAGGCAAAATCAGACGTCTTCTCTTTCTTATCCAAATTAAAAGGGTTGAAAGGGTTGTAAGTAACATATGCCGGGTATCAATTAGGTACCATCAGATATTCAGTATTACATTTTTTTTTTGTATTTCAAAGTTTGTGTATACTTGAAAGATGTTCTTATTTTGAACATTTCTTTCCTTTAATAATGATTCAGAATGACGACTTTACCCTTCTTTAAAACACTAAAATCCTTTAGCTGAACCCAATGGGGGCTTCATGGCAGCCCCAAACCTCCTGCCTTACTGGTGCGTACACATCATTTGCACTCTGACTACGCCCCTGAAGATTGTTTTGAATCGTTCTATATTATTATGTTAATTAAATTTTCATGTATTTCCTATTGCTTTTTATTTCTTTTTTATTTTTTATAATAATATAATAGTGTTGTCGAGTGAATCATAGAATGAAATAATTGTTTTAATGTACTGAAGCATTAAAATATGTAAAGTGAAATTACAAGTGACATGATAAATAAAGTTTTGAATTACAATTCATGGTCCGTCATGCAGACACAAATAACCTATGTTGTGTAATAAACTTTGTATACACGTCAAACAGTTGCTGAGTTTTATCCTTCCTTCTTTTTACTTTTATTGGTATTTTCCTTTTTAATGTATCTTTTTAAACCTTTAAATCATTTGTTCGTCCTACACGCTACATTTATTTTTATTTTGTGTATATACATCCAAATATTTCGTATGTACTGTAAAAAATCTTGTAACACGGAAATGCTTGGTCACTTCAGACGTGGAACGTGGAAGGCAAGTACAGCATCCTTAAAAATTCAAAAGAGTTGTTAGAACATCTAAAATCAAAAAGTTTTACTAAAATTCACTCCATCAAGTCTTTTGACTTTTCGACTCTGTACACAACGATCCCTCATCAGAAATTAAAAGACAGATTAGCGGAAATTATTCAAAATGCATTTACTAGTAAAAACGGAAGCCGCAAATTCAAATATATAGTAATAGGCCACGATAAAACTTACTTTGTTAGGGAAAATTCTGATTCCAAAAATAAATACACTGAAACAGCTGTCATTCAGATGTTGAACTTTCTTATCGATAACATTTTTGTGGTGTTTGGAGGTAAGGTTTTTCAACAAATTGTCGGCATTCCAATGGGCACTAACTGTGCTCCGCTTCTGGCTGACATATTCCTTTATTCATACGAAGCTGAGTTCATTCAGTCTTTGCTTTCGCAAGGAAAAAAACAATTGGCTCTTGGCTTCAATTTTACTTACAGATATATAGATGACTTGCTTTCAATTAATAATCCTTCATTTGCGGATTACCTTAGCATCATCTATCCAAGTGAACTGGAGGTCAAAGAAACCACAGAAACTAGTAATTCTACTTCGTATTTAGATATTGTGTTGTCTTTCGACATTAATGGTCAATTGAACACCTCACTCTATGACAAACGTGACGATTTCAATTTCGCTATCACAAACTTTCCTTTCATAAGTAGCAACATTCCATCATCGCCCGCATACGGCGTATTCATATCTCAGTTTATACGTTATTCCAGAGCATGTTCAAATTACAATGACTTTGTCTGAGGGCTAGGCGACTTTCAGTTAAGCTGCTCAACCAGGGTTATATATGTGCTAGACTAGCATCGTCACTGAGGAAGTTCTACGGTCGTTACGAGACTCTTATTACTCCATATGATATCTCGTTATCCAGACTTTTAAATGATATTCTGGACTGAGACCGATTCCGATCACTTTACACAGATTTGACACCTTCTATACTAGAAGGTTACCTACTTCGACTTCTCCATATATAGATACATATGGAATTCACACGATTTGACTCTTTCTACGGGGTATATATGACGGGTGTTGCTAGCAAGCAGGAGATGCTCACTCTCCCCGGGCACCTGATCTCACTCCATCACAGGGGTTCACATATGCTCTTCAAGTAGACATATTTTGTTATTTTCCATTTGTTTTTCATTTTCACTGATTTTGTATGTCCTATGGTTTCATGATTTTTGGACTTGTGGTTTGGATTTATCCATCATCTTTACATTAAGAATGTTAAGCAAACTGTATAAGAAAGAACATACATAATATGTCACATTTCTACTGTTTTAGGCACCGTCCATTTGATAATCAGGGTTTGGGTTTTCAATCCCGCTCAGATTATTTTTTGTCAACCTTGGAGCATGGGAATTTTTCCCCATTTTTCCAGAGCAAGAACTTTTTTTCACCAATAAAATATTGTTGTATAATAATACAAATTTGACAATAAAATGATATTCTGGACTGAGACCGATTTCGATCATTTTACAGAGATTTGACACCTGTATTCCAAAAATGCACAAAACTCCGTACAAACAACGCTTTATCGCTGGTTCCTCGAAGTGTTCCACAAAATGTGTATCGATGCTACTCACAAAAATATTATCAGAAATTAAATCTGGCCTTCATAGATATTGCGAAACAGTATATTCCAGAAGTGGAATTAATCAAATGTGGATCCTTAAAAATTCAAAAGAGTTGTTAGAACATCTAAAATCAAAAAGTTTTACTAAAATTCACTCCATCAAGTCTTTTGACTTTTCGACTCTGTACACAACGATCCCTCATCAGAAATTAAAAGACAGATTAGCGGAAATTATTCAAAATGCATTTACTAGTAAAAACGGAAGCCGCAAATTCAAATATATAGTAATAGGCCACGATAAAACTTACTTTGTTAGGGAAAATTCTGATTCCAAAAATAAATACACTGAAACAGCTGTCATTCAGATGTTGAACTTTCTTATCGATAACATTTTTGTGGTGTTTGGAGGTAAGGCTTTTCAACAAATTGTCGGCATTCCAATGGGCACTAACTGTGCTCCGCTTCTGGCTGACATATTCCTTTATTCATACGAAGCTGAGTTCATTCAGTCTTTGCTTTCGCAAGGGAAAAAAAAAAACAATTGGCTCTTGGCTTCAATTTTACTTACAGATATATAGATGACTTGCTTTCAATTAATAATCCTTCATTCGCGGATTACCTTAGCATCATCTATCCAAGTGAACTGGAGGTCAAAGAAACCACAGAAACTAGTAATTCTACTTCGTATTTAGATATTATGTTGTCTTTCGACATTAATGGTCAATTGAACACCTCACTCTATGACAAACGTGACGATTTCAATTTCGCTATCACAAACTTTCCTTTCATAAGTAGCAACATTCCATCATCGCCCGCATACGGCGTATTCATATCTCAGTTAATACGTTATTCCAGAGCATGTTCAAATTACAATGACTTTGTTCTGAGGGCTAGGCGACTTTCAGTTAAGCTGCTCAACCAGGGTTATATATGTGCTAGACTAGCATCGTCACTGAGGAAGTTCTACGGTCGTTACGAGACTCTTATTACTCCATATGATATCTCGTTATCCAGACTTTTAAATGATATTCTGGACTGAGACCGATTCCGATCACTTTACACAGATTTGACACCTTCTATACTAGAAGGTTACCTACTTCGACTTCTCCATATATAGATACATATGGAATTCACACGATTTGACTCTTTCTACGGGGTATATATGACGGGTGTTGCTAGCAAGCAGGAGATGCTCACTCTCCCCGGGCACCTGATCTCACTCCATCACAGGGGTTCACATATGCTCTTCAAGTAGACATATTTTGTTATTTTCCATTTGTTTTTCATTTTCACTGATTTTGTATGTCCTATGGTTTCATGATTTTTGGACTTGTGGTTTGGATTTATCCATCATCTTTACATTCTATACTAGAAAGTTACCTACTTTGACTTCTCCATATATAAATACATATGGAATTTACACGATTTGATTCTTTCTACTGGGTATATGTGACGGGTGATGCTAGCATGTAGGAGATAGTCACTCTCCCCGGGCACCTGATCTCACTCCATCACAGGGGTTCACATATGCTCTTCAAGTAGACATATTTTGTTATTTTCCATTTGTTTTTCTTTTTCACTGATTTTGTATGTCCTCTGGTTTCATGATTTTTAGACATGGTTTGGATTTATCCATCATCTTTACATTGAAGACGGAATTACTTTAAAGTAAACTTGATATCAAGTGCACTTGACTAAACTTTATGACTGGTTTTCCGGACGAAGAAACTAAACTTGATGTGCACTTGTCAAGTGTACTGGAATGGAGGGTTAGGACTGTACCCAACTGTACTTATATCGATTATTTCGAAGAAGTACCAAACTGTTAATCAATCTCAAAGTCCAAGGACAGATACAAAATCGTGTAAGTTTCAAAAAGGAACTGTTGTGAACCCCAAAATACTGAAAAATTTCGAGGTGAGACCAGGTGCCCGGGGAGAGTAAGCGTCTCCTGTTTGCATGCATCATGTCAAAATCAAGAATTTTGGTTTCCTAATTGTACATACGAAAGTACAAAACTGGTATAGAAAATCATATTTGGTGTTCACTGAACTAAAACATTTAGGTAATTTTTTCTATTTTTTGCCTTTATAGTCCCTATTCAAAGGCTATCAG
Organism: Pteria penguin; assembly: GCA_035048485.1. Lineage (NCBI taxonomy): Eukaryota > Metazoa > Mollusca > Bivalvia > Pterioida > Pteriidae > Pteria > Pteria penguin. The sequence goes on from CM068580.1 coordinate 93,358,605, forward strand.
CATCATTTCAAAGAAATTGCATTTCCTGTCTTCAAGAATCATATACACAAGATTTCATTCAAATCCATGCAGCGGTTTATAATCCAGAACCTTGCGGTGCGCATTGATAATGCCACTCAGATCAATGCAGTTCTATTATATTTCTTTAATGCATTCGATGAGGATTGGCTACTGGCAACACTGCAACAATATGGAGTAAGAGGATACATTCATGAATGGATAAGGAGTTTTCCTATCGATGCGAACACAAAGACTGTTGGTGGAGGACCATTTTTCACCAACCGCTCTTGTGACATTCGGGATGCCACAGGGAACAGTCCTCTGCCCCATTACTATTCCTAGCATGCATCAACGACCTGCCAAGCAAAGTGAATCCACAGCCAGACTGTTCGCAGATGACTGTCTCCTGTACAAATCCATCACCACAGAAGCCGACGCCAAACAACTTCCAGCGTTGGGAATCTGATTAGCTCATGCATATTAACCCTGACAAAGTAAAGTGATCCCGTACAACAACCAAAAGGAGGCAACATTCGAAACCCCAGACTTCATCCATGGGAAGATGTTAACCAAGTACCAATAAAGCCAAATATCTTGGGGTCAACTTTATCAATAACTTGCCATGGAACCACCACAAAACACCATCTGTAAGAAGGCAAACAACACCACAACACTTTTACTAAAGATTCTGTGTTCATGTTCATCAACTATCAAGGACAGATGCCACAAAACCTTCATCAGACCCTAAGCAGAATATGCATCCATATTTTGAGACCCTCATAAAAAGAAGACATCGATAAGATAGAAGTAGTACAACGAAGAGCAGCAAGATTCACCACCAATAACTACAATCCCACTAGTAGTGTCACAACCATGATAGATCGGCTCAATTGAGAAAGTCTACGCCAATGAAGAAAATGATCCCATGCATCCGAACAACCATCTACAGAGAGTCCGCATTTCCCTCCACCACTATGCTATGGAAGCATCATAATTGTAAATACTGACACAGAACCCCCACCTCTCACTCAAACCTTTAATCATAGCGAGATGTTGCCGCATATGCTGTCCATAACTGTGATGGAAGAAGTTGAAAATGTAAAACTTTCACTGACATCAGACAAACGACAGGCAATGTTCCATCACAAAATCCTTCGCCTCTGGTACAGATACAGATTGACACGATACCAAACAATATTTATTACTGTATAAACACGTCAGTATTTACAGTTAAAAAGCTATTAAAACATGTGCTGTAGGTCTTATGGTACTGAAAATTTGGATCTTGGTCTTGAAGATTTCGAAAGACTGTTTCCGAGAATTGTGCTGGCAGATGGTTCTATAACTTGGTGATCGAGTTACAAACCCTATTTGAGCTTCATTGTGTCCCCTCTCAGACCCCTGTAAACATGTCTCCACCACTCTTGGGGCAGATGCGTTTGGGCTCAGAACACGTGCACTTGCTGTCAATTTTTATTTTCGGAACCATATGTTCACACCAATTCCCTATAACATTTTATCTCAACAAGAAATGCGTTCATATAAGCTACTCAACCAGGATTGTATATGTGCTAGACTAGCAACGTCACTGAGGAAGTTCTATGGTCGTTACGAGACTCTTATTACTCCATATGATATCTCGTTATCCAGACTTTTAAATGATATTCTGGATTGAAAGAAAAAAAAAGGAGTTACTGGCTCAGTTATGTGGCAGAAGTCACCATGGAGCTATGGAGCTATACAATACATAAATATCAATAATGTACTAGCACATATAACACATTACAAAAAATATTTGATTGTGGCACAATTACGATACCGACTTAGGACGGTCATTTAATTTGACAAAAGCCAAACAAATGGTGTGGTTAACCGGTTTACGGGCCCATCTTCCCACTCACCGTAAAAGCAGAACAATCAAAGGACGTACCTTTAAAGATTTATAAATAATCCTCCATGTAAAGAACAAGGGTCAACAGGTATCGCATATTGAGAGGTCATAAAATATAAACACGTAAGGTATTGTAAATCACATAATGATATAAAAATATATGCGACATCAACATGATAAACCGTGCTCTGCCAGTTTGAAAGCGAGCTAAGACCCTAGATCTGTAGGAGTCCCGACTAACAGTCAGAGGGGACCAGGTTCAGGACCATGTCTCCTCTGAAAGAGGTTTGGACAAGGCCAATTCCTATCATTTTACACAGATGTGACACCTTCTATACTAGAAGGTTACCTACTTTTTTCAATATAAATAATGGAGGAAGTTCTTTATCGCCATTTCAATCAACCAGATCATTCGATTCTGTCGATGAAAGTACGTTTTTAAAGAAAATATATCATACTACCAACAACCCAAATCTTAGCACTCACCTTAGAAGGAGAAGGGAGGATTACTGGATACGACAGTTAGGAATAGCTGCACCATATGGCTATAATGACCATATTGACAGTATTGGAAATCTTACAAGTCATGGATGTCGGTCAGTAAGTGTTATGCGTTTGTTTGATAATACGCCAAGAAGACGTCGAAGTCACGGTAAACGAAAATATAATAGACCTGAGATTCATAACATCTCCTTCGATGGTCTTCTACCATTTATCAATCAAATTTTAGGTCCTCGTTATATTCGTACTAATCAATATCGAAGAAGTACCAAACCGTTAATCATTCTCAAAGTCCAAGGACAGATACAAAATCGTGTAAGTTTCAAAAAGAAACTGTTGTGAACCCCCAAATACTGAAAAATTCCGAGGTGAGACCAGGTGCCCGGGGAGAGTAAGCGTCTCCTGTTTGCATGCATCACCCTTCACAGCAGTTCTTAAGAAACATGTCAAAATCAAGAGTTTTGGTTTACTAATTGTACATACGAAAGTACAAAACTGGTATACAAAGTCATATTTGGTGTTCACTGAACAGGTTATTTAGTCGCATTCCAGAATATTATCAATCATTCTAGAAAGGGGCACATCATATTTTCGTACAAGATCCCCATAGCGACCGTAGAACTTCCTCAGTGACGATTTCAGACGTTCTTTAACATATCCCTGCATAAGCAACTTAGTGGTCAGTCGTTTGGCCCTTGGAATAAAACCGTCATATAGAGAACAGGCTCTTGCGTATCTTATAAGTTGAGATATAAAAACTCCATAGGCAGGTGAGGACGGGATATTGCTGCAAAGAAACGGAAAGTTGGTTATTTGGAAGTTAGAATTGTCACACAGAGAGGTGTTCAACTGACCATTATTGTCGAAAGTTAAAAATATCCATATACGAAGCGGATTTATTGCTCTTTTATCTCAAGTTCATGGGGATAGATTTCATGTATGTAATTCTTAAAGTTAGGATTATTGATTGACAATACGTCGTCTATATATCTATACGTAAAATTAAACCGAGATGCAAGGCTTTTCTGCCTGTGTAGAGCATGTTTTATTATTTATAAGAAGTTATATTTTTATTACCTTGTAGTATTAGAAAAACAAATTCCGTTATTTAGTATGACTTCAGGTGAACGTCAACAAAGACTGAATTTCTTGTTCCCTGGATGAGAGGCTCCAATTGGACTACTAGTGAATAAATCAAGTGCATAACTATAATGGGGGACTTCCAACAGTATTGACAAAGTCATGGATCTGTAACCGGAATTTTTTTTTACTAGGGAAGGGTTCTGTACATAAAATATTTTAATTGTTGATCTATTAACATGCGTGTATCGGTGAAGTTACCTCATACCTATGCTTCATGCTTTCTGGAGTTTGCAAGGAGAGATTACCGGTACCTTGCGTACAACTATTGTCCTCTCACTTACCAAAACAAGAGGCCCAAGTGGGCCTATATCGCTCACCTGAGTACCTAGATTATCAGTCATGCATGAAGGAAGAATTCATTTATTTTTGCATTAATGTGACTAAGTCGACACAGATGTTGAAAATATGTCAAATTTTATTTCAGGCTAGAATAAAAAACAGCACTTTTTTGCACATCCATTCAGGTGATTTTGATATTAAGCATTTCCTTTGTCTCTGCAAGAAGTCATTCAGGGCAACAAGTTAGTCATTTTCTTTAGGTGGGGCCTTTTGTTGACTGATTTCAAGTCTGGGTCATGAACAACAATTGTTTCAAATATTGTCCAGATCTAACTTAAAATTGCCTAATTTCATATGTTGAGTGTTGAGAAACATCTAAAAACTTATTTAGAGGTGTAAAGAAATGAAAAAAAAATTTTGACCACAGCTGGATTTGAACCGCTACTCTCCATATTTCAATTACCAAGTGGTATATGTACTATTGTGAGAACTGCTTTTTAGACATGGTGGCATTATCTGTTAACCCAATTTGGATGAAATTTACCAAATTGATAGAGGACTTTTAGTACTTCATGTATTCCATGTTTCATTAAAATCTTTCACGTGGTATAACAGCAGAAGTGAAAAATGTGATTGAATTGTTCCTATACACCCTCATTTGGAAGTCTTAAAAAATTCATAGAAAATCCAAAAATTGAGATATTGACAAAATTTTTTCAAAGTAACAATCCTTACCATAATTATGATCACAATAGTCCATAAGAAATCATCATTATCAATTAACTAGGAAATATGACACTTTTTTCTGCATTGAATCACCAAGTCCAAAGAAATGTCGAAAAAAATTCTAAAATTTGATTCTGGAAGGGAACCAAAATGACAATACATCTTCACTCATCCCTCTAGATCATTTCTATGCATTCTGTTTGTCTCTGTATACAGCCCGTATGAAAAAGAATATTGTTAAACGAGGGAATTCTTTTGTGACCTACTCTTGACTATGGTGGCGCCACCTGTAAAGAGGTCTGGACGAAAACAACAGAATTTGAAGAGGATCATAAGTGACTTATTTCTACCAAGATTTATTAAAATCCTTCAAACAGTTTTGTAGAAAAAGTTGAAAATGTGAAAAATGGCCAACCCCCCCCCCCCCCCCCCCTTTTTTTTGGAAGTCTTAAACGTAAAATTCCTAATTTCATATGTAGAGTGTTGAGAAACATCTAAAAACTTATTTAGATGTGTAAAAAAAAAAAAAATGTTTTTTGACCACAGCTGGATTTGAACCGCTACTCTCCATATTTCAATTACCAAGTGGTATATGTACCATTGTGAGACCTACTTTTAGACATGGTGGCATTATTTGTTAACCAATTTGGATGATCCGCACAAAAAACAAAACCTTTGAAAAGGACTATGAGTACTTGCATCCTACCCAGTTTTATCACAATCCTTCAAGTTGTTCTGTAGATCAAGTTGAAGATATGAAAAATTGTCCCCCCCCCCCTTTTCTTGGAAGTCTTAAAAAATTCATAAAAAATTCAAAAATCGAGATATTGAAAAAATTCCTTCGCACCAGCATTCCTTACCATAGAAATGATTAAATGAAACCAAATGAATGCATCAATGTTTTCTAAAAGAAAATAATAACTCTTTAATGCATTAAAATAACAAAGTCCAAAATAAAAATGAAAAAACGTCAAAAATTTGATTTCGGAATGGAACCAAAAATATCAACACTTCTTCCCATATGCCTCTAAATCATTCCTATGCAGTCGGTTTGTCTCTGTATGCACCCGATCTGAATAAGAAGTTTGTCAAAGGAGGGTACCCTCTGTGACCTACTTTTGTCTGTGGTGGTGCCACCTGTTCATGGATCCTGACAAAGATGACCACATTTGTCGCGGACCTTGAGTATTTGATGCATGCCAAGTTTCATTGAATTCCAGCAAGTGGTTCCGAAGAAAAAGTTCAAACTGTGAAATGTTTACACCAATTATCCCACCCCCTTTTTCTTGAAAGTCTTTAAAAATTCATAAAAAACCCAAAACATAAAATATTGAAAAATTTTCTTCGCAGTAGTATTTCTTACCATCAAAATGATCAAATTAAACAAAATTAATGCATCAATGTTTACTAAAAGAAAAAAATACCTCTTTTCTGCATTAAAACTACCAAGTACAAAAAAAACGTCAAAAATTTGATTTCGGAACGGAACCAAAAATAACAACACTTCTTCACACATCCCTCTAGATCATTCCTATGCATTCGGTTTGTCTCTGTATGCCCCCGGTCTGAAGAAGAAGTTTGTCAAAGGAGGGTACCCTCTTTGACCTACTTTTGCCTGTGGTGGCGCCACCTGTTGATGAATCCGGACGAAAAACAACAACACTTGTAGGGGACCATGAGTACTACATGCTTATCAAGTTTCATCAAATTCTGTTCAGTGGTTCTGGAGAAGAAGTCGAAAATGTGAAAAGTTAACGACGGACGACGGACGGACGACGGACGGTGATTGATCACAATAGCTCACTTGAGCCTTTGGCTCAGGTGAGCTAAAAAAATAAAACCACGTACCAAGAGCAAAATTTGATTGAAATTGCTCCAACAGTGTACTAAGTGTCGGTATCAGATAATCACAAGCCTTAATGGCTATCCGAGTACTAGTGCTGTATATACAATAATATACAGAAGTAAACAACGAAGAAGTACCGAAGGGTTCAACATATCTCGAATATCGTGTATAGTGTCATATTCAGACAAATGCAAACCCCAATTAAATTTGAATTGAGGCGAGACTGGGTGCACGGGAGGATTAAGCGACCCTGTTTGCATGCAGCACCCGTAGCAAAACCCTGCAACAAGAAGGAAAGCTTAAATTTTAAAACACTTCATTGACCTGGGTGTCATAAATTCCGAAGTTTGGAAGAGTACTTTATGCTCTTTCTTACTATACATTCACTCTTTCTTCACAATATACAGTAGTTAAGACATTCTTAAATTCAATATATTTTTATGATCCCCGCCATACATGGAGATCAGGAATTTCAGTTTGGTAGAGGGCTTAAAGTGTTTTCTAATCATGCATATAGTCTTTCTTCACAAATTCCACAAAAGTTGAGAAGATTTTCTGACAATCAAGATATCACATTACGGTAATTTTAGTCCCACACTCAGGCAGATCCTCTGCCATGAAGTAGTGAATTTCAAAATTTGAGAGTTTTTTCTATTTATTTTCTATGCATTTATCTTCCTTGACTTTGCTTCTTGTTCAGAAACACAAGAGTTTTGACGAATATGTTTTAGCAGTTTAGGTCTGGTATTAAGGGCCCTACTAATGCAAGAATCCAGAAACTCATAAATCATGATCCCCTTATAACAAAAAAAAAGTCCTGTACTAGATTGTGAGGCAATTGGCTTTGCTGTATACAAAAAGAAAAAAAAAGTCTATAATGCTTTAATGAATGGATAATGAACAGCAAAGGATGAAGAATATACTGGCAATAGGTCACCAGTGTGGATTTATTGTTAAGGTCCTGAAGATTAACAAACTGACAAAAACATTGACAAATAAAATTTAATTAGAAAAGCTCACTCGAACAATAAATTTGACTAAAAACAAAACATTTGACATATCTAGCTCTACTGTTCATTTTCACCTTGTTGGCATGTATTGATATTCACTGATTTGTAATCAACAAATGATGTGCTTTTATAAATTTTTGTTAACAGATTAAAAACATAGTCTAATATGGCGAAGGCTCCCCAATCTAGTATTACTGCACACTGTACACATGACATAACATATTACATATTATACTATACACTGATATGATTTACACATTACTACACACATTGATATGATTAACACATTACTATACACATTGATATGATATACACATTACTATACATTGATATGATTTACACATTACTACACACTGATATGATTTACACATTACTATACACTGATATGATTTACACATAACTATACACTGATATGATATACACATTACTATACACTGATATGATTTACACATTACTACACATTGATATGATTTACACATTACTATACACTGATATGATTTACACATAACTATACACTGATATGATTTACACATTACTACACACTGATATGATTTACACATTACTATACACTGATATGATTTACACATTACTATACACTGATATGATTTACACATTACTATACACTGATATGATTTACACATAACTATACACTGATATGATTTACACATTACTACACACTGATATGATTTACACATTACTATACACTGATATGATTTACACATTACTACACACTGATATGACTTACACATTACTATACACTGATATGATTTACACATTACTATACACTGATATGATTTACACACTATTACACACACTGATATGATATACACATTACTATACACACTGATATGATTTACACATTACTATACACTGATATGATTTACACATTACTATACACTGATATGATTTACACATTACTATACACTGATAAGACTTACACATTACTATGCACTGATATGATATACACATTACTATACACCGATATATGATTTATACTTTACTATACACTGATATGATTTACACATTACTATACACTGATATGATTTACACATTACTACACACTGATATGATTTACACATAACTATACACTGATATGATTTAAACACTATTACACACACTGATATGATATACACATTACTATACACTGATATATGATTTATACTTTACTATACACCGATATGATTTACACATTACTACACACTGATATGATTTACACAGTACTATACACTGATATGATTTACACATTACTATACACTGATATGATTTACACATTACTATACACATTGATATGATATACACATTACTACACATATTAATATGATTTACATGTAAATATATACTGATATGATTTAATCATTATTACACACATTGATATGATTTACACTATACTACACATACACATTGATATGATTTACACTATACTACATACATTGATATGATCTATACATTACCAGATATTTCCATGATTTTCTTACTACTATACAAGACTCCACATGATTTACACATTTCTATTTACTTATATGATTTTCATGTTATTACACAATTAAAATCATTTACACAGTACCACATTTCACATAATTTACACATAACTACAAATGCAAATTATGTGATTTACACACATTACATGATTTAGACATTATTTTACAAGTTACATGATTTATACATTTTATACTTTACATGATTTATGCAATATGTGTCACTTTACATGCACCTTTAGAACAAAGACAACTTAAGGTATCAGAACTTTCACTAATGAGAGTATCCCTTCTCAATAATTTTATTTCATAATGACCACATCAATTTTAACAAATACAAATTTAATTTTTTTTTCTGAGTTACCTATCTCAACATTCTCTTACAAAAGATGGTACTTCCCTGGAATTACTTTGCCACACCATGAACCAATCATTATGGAGAGATCTAGACTATACAGCAACAGTACTTGAAAGAGACACTGAGTATCTCATTCATGCCAAGCTTTTAAATATCCTTTTATTCATCCTAAAAAGAAGTCAATCAAGCTTTAAACCCGTAGAACATTTTTCCTTTTTTAAATCTCAAGAAAACTGAGAAATATTCTATATATTTTTGTGCTTTTAAATTCTGTGAAAATAATTTTACTACAAACAGATATGATACACAAAATCAATGCTTTATAAGCAGCCTTCCATTAAAAATCAAAGAAATTACCTGAAAACTTGTAAAAACAACAGAAACTGATAAGGCATGAAAATTAAGGTCTAAATGGGCCTATTAAGCTCACCTGAGCAGAGTCTGCTCATTCACATTAACAACTCATTGATTAAGAAAATCTGCAGATACAGTATATCTAATCATTGTGATTTTTACTAAATGACAAATGACTGCAAAGTTTGAATCATCATCCAAAAACAACTGACCAAATTAAACAAAACAACTCATAAAACTCAAGAAAATGAAATAAGACATAAAAAGAGAAGATTTAATTTAACCATGTTTTGATTTAACAAATATGAAACCAATTTTAAAAAAAACCCCAAAGAACAAAACAAAACAAAACATTAAGAAAACACCCTCTCTAGGGAAAGAGGTTCTTTTTTTAAGGACACGACCAGTGATGGCTCAAAATAAAAAATAAAAAAAGAAATTCAACAAAAAATATCAAGAAAATTAACTACGACATAAAACTTTCAAATAACTCTAAATGCTAAAACAAACATTCTGAGTGTTATTGCTTATGCAATACATGTCTCCTACTCCCCCCCCTGACAAATTTTACAATGCATACATTTATGAGAGGTTGATACTGTGAATAAATATTTTGGAATATTCAATGCATAAGCGAGTCATACTGAAATTAATGAATAACATTTTCCCCCATACCTGTAAGTTATAGTTAGTATCATACAACATATAGCTGGGACACGATCAAAATTTTCATTGACTACAAGTGATCAATAAAGGGTCATAACCAAGATAACACAGCACTAATTAATTTCAATGAAATACCTCAAAGTGTAAACAGAAATAATTCCAGAAAACCGAATCTTCACTGATTTTCAGTTACGACAGGGCCACAGTGCGGTACAAAATTAAAGAATCCGCTCAAAATGAACTTGATCTGTATAATTCTGCTTTACAGAAGAGTGTACCAACTTTGAATCAAATACGTCAAAGTTTAACCTTATATATGTCAGGAAAACAAAAGTGTCACACAAAGAAAGAAGAGCTAGGGGACTAATAATATACTACCATTACCCTATATGCCAGGCCTTTATCATCAATGGAAATTAAAAATCATGAACAGTTTTTGCTGCTTAATTAATGATATTATATTCTGAAAAAAAAGAAAACTTAATTCTGACACACAACTTTTAAGTAACCCTTGAAAAATATATTAATTTCTAATAAAAGTAAATGAATGCATTATTGCTTATATTGAATTTTAATCCACTAAAAGATACAAAAGTAAGTAAAATTACTTGTAAGTCAGGAAAGAGATAAAAAAAACATCAAAACTTTTGATTTAACAAGAGGCCCAAGTGGGCCTATATCGCTCACCTGAGTACCTACATGATCAGTCATGCATGAAGGAAGAATTCATTTATTTTTGCATTAATGTGACTAAGTCAACACAGATGTTGAAAATATGTCAAATTTTAATTCAGGCTAGAATAAAAAACAACACTTTTTTGCACATCCATTCACATGATTTTGATATTAAGCATTTCCTTTGTCTCTGCAAGAAGTCATTCAGGGCAACAAGTTAGTCATTTTCTTTAGGTGGGGCCTTTTGTTGACTGATTTCAAGTCTGGGTCATGAACAACAATTGTTTCAAATATTGTCCAGATCTAACTTAAAATTGCCTAATTTCATATGTTGAATGTTGAGAAACATCTAAAAACTTATTTAGATGTGTAAAGAAATGAAAAAAAAAAATTCTCCATATTTCAATTACCAAGTGGTATATGTACCATTGTGAGAACTGCTTTTTAGACATGGTAGCATTATCTGTTAACCAATTTGGATAAAAATTTACCAAATTGATAGAGGACCTTTAGTACTTCATGTATTCCTTGTTTCATTAAAATCTTTCATGTGGTATAACAGCAGAAGTGAAAAATGTGATTGAATTGTTCCTATACACCCTCATTTGGAAGTCTTTAAAAATTCATAGAAAATCCAAAAATTGAGAAATTGACAAAATTCTTTCAAAGTAACAATCCTTACCATAATTATGATCACAATAGTCCATAAGAAATCATCATTATCAATTAACTAGGAAATATGACACTTTTTTTTCTGCATTGAATCACCAAGTCCAAAGAAATGTTTCGTAGAAAAAGTTGAAAATGTGAAAAATGGCCAACCCCCCCTTTTTCTTGGAAGTCTTAAAAAATTCATAAAAAATCCAAAAATTGAGATAATGACAAAATTCTTTCACAATAATATTCCTTACCACAATTATGATCAAAATAGTCATTAAGAAATCATCAATATCAATTAACTGAAAAACATGACACTTTTCTTCATTGAAATGACTAAGTCCAGAAACACGTCAAAAAAGCGTAAATTTCTATTTGACGGATCTTAACCCCGAACACAATTTTTAATAACCCATCTTTATAGATTGTTGAAATGCAACTAGTTTCCCCATTTATGTACTGGTTCTGGAGAAAAAGATGTTTGAAGAGGGGTACCCTTTTGGACACTTTTGGTCCCACCCTGGATCCACCCCTGAGGGAATCTGGATCCCGAACACAATTTTAGTAGGGGACCTTGAGTACATCATTTACACAAAGTTTGATCCAAATCTGCAATGTAGTTCCAAACAGTTTTGTAGAAAAAGTTGAAAATGTGAAAAATGGCCACCCCCCCCTTTTTTTTTTTTTGGAAGTCTTAAACGTAAAATTCCTAATTTCATATGTTGAGTGTTTAGAAACATCTAAAAACTTATTTAGATGTGTAAAAAAAAAAAAAAATTTTTTTTGACCACAGCTGGATTTGATCCGCTACTCTCCATATTTCAATTACCAAGTGGTATATGTACCATTGTGAGACCTACTTTTTAGACATGGTGGCATTATCTGTTAACCAATTTGGATGAAATTTACCACATTGATAGAGGACTTTTAGTACTTCATATATTCTATGTTTCATTAAAATCTTTCATGTGGTTTCGTAGAAAAAGTTGAAAATGTGAAAAATGGCCAACCCCCCCTTTTTCTTGGAAGTCTTAAAAAATTCATAAAAAATCCAAAAATTGAGATAATGACAAAATTCTTTCACAATAATATTCCTTACCACAATTATGATCAAAATAGTCATTAAGAAATCATCAATATCAATTAACTGAAAAACATGACACTTTTCTTCATTGAAATGACTAAGTCCAGAAACACATCAAAAAAGCGTAAATTTCTATTTGACGGATCTTAACCCCGAACACAATTTTTAATAACCCATCTTTATAGATTGTTGAAATGCAACTAGTTTCCCCATTTATGTACTGGTTCTGGAGAAAAAGATGTTTGAAGAGGGGTACCCTTTTGGACACTTTTGGTCCCACCCTGGATCCACCCCTGAGGGAATCTGGATCCCGAACACAATTTTAGTAGGGGACTTTGAGTACATCATTTACACAAAGTTTGATCCAAATCTGCAATGTAGTTCCAAACAGTTTTGTAGAAAAAGTTGAAAATGTGAAAAATGGCCACCCCCCATTTTTTTTTTTTGGAAGTCTTAAACGTAAAATTCCTAATTTCATATGTTGAGTGTTTAGAAACATCTAAAAACTTATTTAGATGTGTAAAAAAAAAAAAAAAATTTTTTTTGACCACAGCTGGATTTGATCCGCTACTCTCCATATTTCAATTACCAAGTGGTATATGTACCATTGTGAGACCTACTTTTTAGACATGGTGGCATTATCTGTTAACCAATTTGGATGAAATTTACCACATTGATAGAGAACCTTTAGTACTTCATGTATTCCATGTTTCATTAAAATCTTTCATGTGGTTTCGTAGAAAAAGTTGAAAATGTGAAAAATGGCCAACCCCCCCTTTTTTTTGGAAGTCTTAAAAAATTCATAAAAAATCCAAAAATTGAGATAATGACAAAATTCTTTCACAGTAATATTCCTTACCACAATTATGATCAAAATAGTCATTAAGAAATCATCAATATCAATTAACTGAAAAACATGACACTTTTCTTCATTGAAATGACTAAGTCCAGAAACACGTCAAAAAAGCGTAAATTTCTATTTGACGGATCTTAACCCCGAACACAATTTTTAACAACCCATCTTTATAGATTGTTGAAATGCAATTAGTTTCCCCATTTATGTACTGGTTCTGGAGAAGAAGATGTTTGAAGAGGGGTACCCTTTTGGGCACTTTTGGTCCCGCCCTGGATCCACCCCTGAGGGAATCTGGATCCCGAACACAATTTTAGTAGAGGACCTTGAGTACATCATTTACACAAAGTTTGATCCAAATCTGCAATGTAGTTCCAGAGAAGAAGTCGAAAATGTGAAAAAGTTAACGACGGACGACGACGACGACGCCGACGACGACGACGACGACGACGACGGACGACGGACGGCGCACTATGACTATAGCTCACTTGAGCCTTTGGCTCAGGTGAGCTAAAAATGGACCAGATTGGTCACACTTTACAATTATTTACTTTTTAAATCGTGTACATTTCAGAGATACTATAAATTTGCTGATTTTTATCACTTTAATAATCCTTACAGTAATCCCGACTGTAAGTATATCCGACTGTCCACTTATTATATTTTGACATCCAAGAGAATCCATTAAATAGCTAGGTGTTTATATTTACATAAAGCAGCAGTTTCATCTGAATTTATTGACTGGTTGAAGACTGAGATAAATGAATGAGGTCAAGTTTTGGTACGATAAGTTGATTACTCAACCAACTGGGTTAATATTCTTTGATTCCATAGCCTGATTTACAGTTTGTACTTAACATCTCAAAGTTTTTTCCAATTCTACTGATAATTGAATTTCAAGCACTGCAAAAAAAAAAAAAAAAAAAAAAAGAAAGCAAATTCCAAACCAGCTCCTTATATATAGAATTGTGATATTATTTACCAGCTTAGCTAAGGTAGCATGAAAAATGTTTCTAATCAATCATCCTGATAATTTTAGTTTAAGATCAGATTATTAATTTTTAGCCACAACAACTGTGAAAAAGAGTATTAATTACAATTGTAGATTACAACAATTAGATCAAAAAAGATCCTAGTAAACCCTCAATGGCAAACAAGGTGTCCTCATGTATAATGATGAGATGGCAAGATAATTAAGGATTCGTCTTCGCTGGTATACATAGTAAGCCATGACAACAGCTATTAGTAAGGATAACAACAACTATTATGGCAAAATGATATTATTACGATCGTCTTCCCTGGTATATAAAGTAAGCGATTACAACAACTATTATGGCAAGATGATATCATTTAACCATCGTCTTCGCTGGTATAATATGTATAGTAAGCGATGACAACAACTATTATGGCAAAATGATATTATTACGATCGTCTTCCCTGGAATATAATTAAGTAAGCGATTACAACAACTATTATGGCAAGATGACATTATTACAATCGTCTTCGCCGGTATACGTAGTAAGCGATGACAACAACTATTATGGTAAGATGATATTATTACAATCGTCTTCGCCGGTATACGTAGTAAGCGATGACAACAACTATTATGGTAAGATGATATTATTACGATCGTCTTCGCCGGTATTCATAGTAAGCGATAACAACCACTGTTATGGCAAGATGATATTATTACGATCGTCTTCGCTGGTATATGTAGTAAGCGATGACAACAACTACTATGGCAAGATGATACTATTAAGATCGTCCTCGCCGGTATACATAGTAAGTTATGACAACAACTATTATGGCAAGATCATCAGATATTATTACGATCGTCTTCGCCGGTATACATATAGTAAGCAATGAAAACTACTATTATGGCAAGATGATATTATTACGATCTTCTTCGACGGTATACATAGTAAGCGATGACAACAACTATTATGGCAAGATGAATTCCTACAGAAACTCCTATGATCTGCCCCAGATTCACATTGCTGTCATCAGTCGTGTGAAAGTGCTGGCTCTGGTGATAGTCTGAATAGAAAAGAAAAAAAAACAACAAAAGATTGAATCTTTAAATAACTAGAAAACTGAAAAAGTCAGAAAGGTTCACAGAATGCCATGACCTTGACTTTAATTTGGTACTAGCAGGAAAATCTTGTCATAATAAACACAGATGCCAAGTATGAAAGCCCTACTTCTAACGGTTCAATAGTTATGATTAATGTTAAAGTTTTTTAAATGCAGGTCAAGGACACATGATTAAAACTTTTGGTACCAACTAAAAGGCCTTGTCAAAAGGAACACGCATGCCAAATGTGAAAGCTCGATCTATCTGTGACAGTGTATTAGATATGGCCAAGGTTAAAGTTTTCTCTGATGGACAGACAGACAGACAGATGGACAAATGTAAGGACAGGCAGATATACTGATTACTATAGAGCACCTGCTTATGAAGCAGGACCCTTATAATGTCCATTGTAGGAAAGCAGAGGATCAAATTTGTGATTTGTGATTCTTGAGAAGTCTAAGACAATAATTATTCAACTCTATTTTCATATTTTAAAAATTATCTCCCCTTTGATGGGGACATGGTCATTCATTTAAACAAACCTGAATATCCTTTACACCAGGATGCTTTGTGTTAAGTTTGGTTGAAATTGGCCCTTTGGTTTTAGAGAAGAATTGAAGAATTTAAAGTATACACACAGATGCAGGACTAATATGTGATCACAAGAAACATTATACCAAGTATAAACTTTCTAGGATCTGGCATATGATCTTTATGGGTTGGACAAAAACTTTCACCAAAGTCCACAGTGAACTTGACCTTGAAGCTATGACATTGGCTAAAGGTCATGGCACCCTGTCTTCCTTTAAGGATAAGGGTCAATTCTACAAAGTATGAATTCAATGCAATACGAAGGCATGTATTGAAATACGGACTGGACAAAGTGTTATACAGACAGACAAAAGGACATCTCAATAAAATACATCCTGTCATAAGAATATGGGATAAAATAGAATATAAACTGTGTGAATAACGTCAGATAAAGAAACTGGAAATTTCCCATTGAAACTTCATTGAAAATCCAGTGTTATCATTGAAATACCATTAGAACACCATTGCTTCACCTTGTAGTCTCAGTAAACCAGTTATTCTAAAACCATTGAAATACAAGTTTTATTATAACTGTGATTTTAATGCCTCAATATTTCCATTGAAATACCATTACCTCAAATAACTGGACATTTACAATGTAGTATAACAATTATACATTGATATACTGCATTTATTTTTGAGCAGATTTTCTCACAAACACATAGTCTTTAGCCATATTGTTCGGGGAATTGTTTTTGCACATGGTAGAACTCAAGATTGAAAAGGGATACAGAGATAAAGAGATATGCGGGAAAAAGAGTTATTTTAATACATGTAAGTAAATGAACGGAGGCATTAATAAGGTCTTTTAATTATACAGAGTTATTTCCCATTTGAGCAGGTATCTGACGTCAAACCATTGTGATGGTTACACACAATTTCTATATCATTCCCCGTATTTTTACACCATGCAGTTTCAATACAACTGGTTGATGTCACAATGGTTTAACGTCAGACATGGTCCGCTAAAATGGGAAATAACTCTGTATAACCAACAGACCCAATTTAGTATGTCTATCTCAGAAACTTCCATTATAAAATACCTGTGTGATAATTGGAAGCCATCTACGATCTTCAAAATATTTTGATAATTTACTCCAGAGACCTTCGAAAATATGGATTAACTCAAATGTGAATTCGATCCGTATCTGTCAAGCACCAACATATATATGGTGCCGAAATGTACGACAGATGCGATAGTGGACCAGCGCTCACTTCGTCGAAATATGACACATCAATCTTCAATCTTGTCGATTAATTGTCAGGGGCAAGTCAGTGTGATTAATTATGATAAAAATGTTGTTTACATATTCGGTTTTCTCTCTCATAACTTTGAATGTGTACCTGCTTTTCAAGGTGACTCAAGCACAAACACTCCAGTAACCACCACCCCCTTCCATTCCACCCCCAAACACATCCAATCTGATTAAAACCAGATCTTTATTCCGCTTCTCTATTTGTCCTATTGCGGATGGGCCGGACAAATAGAGAAGCGGAATAAAGATATGGTTTTAATCACATTGAAACACACCATAACTTTCATTGATACTTTTTCTTAATTATTAATACATTTTAAAACAATTACACAGGGGAAAAATATTAAGCAATACATTCTCTGTTTTAATTTCCATAAAAAAAAAACTAGAGCAGTCCTAACGGGACAAATACCCCCCGCGGCAACAAAGTTGAAACATGCAATGATTTATCCCGATATACATCACTGGCATAAGTGTAATGGATGTGCCACTTACACGCACATTTTAAGGTATAATCAATGAAAACAAGGTTTTACCCATTGTGTCTCTTGTGACCTTGAGCTTTGACCAATGACTTTGGTTCAAGGTAATGACACTGCCCTGGTTCCTAAGCAACATTTTGTGAAATATTATTGAAATCTGTGCATTGGGGAAGAAGTAATGGACCGGACAAGGTTATACTAATTGTGTCTATTGTGACCTTGACATATGATGTATGACCTTGCTTCAAGGTCATGACACACCCATGGATCCTAACCAACAATTCTGTGAAATATTATTGAAATCTGTGCACAGGGGGAGAAGTTATGGCCCGGACAAAGTTTTACTTATTGTGTCTATTATGACCCTGACCTTTGACCTTGGTTCAAGGTAATGACACACCCTTGGATCCTTAGCAACAATTCTGTGAAATATTCTTGGAAGTTCTTGCATAGGGGAAGAAGTTATGGCCCGGACAAAGTTTTTCTTATTGTGTCTATTATGACCTTGACCTTTGACCTTGGTTCAAGGTCATGACACATCCTTGGATTTTAAGCAACAATTCTGTGAAATATTATGAGAAGCTATGGCCCAGACAAGGTTTAGTGGACAGATGGACAGACAGACAGGGTGATTCCTATATACCCCCCAAACTTTGATTAAAATAAAATTTCTGTATCCACACGACAGTACGGCTTCAGACAGATCAGTGAAATCTGATATTGCCCTTTCCTAATAACCGAACTGTATTATATAACATGTTTCAAGAATCAGGGGAACATGACCTTATCATATATATTATATATAAAATAATTATCTTTTTCATAGTACGTATGTCCAAATTCTGTGGAAAAACATTGGTATATGTATGTCTATTGCCATTATGGTAGGTTCGTCGCCATATCGGTGAAATATTCCCGGTGCAACGCAAAACAATTAATAATATATCTATCTATCTATCTATCCATCCATTATGGTAGGTATATGTCTAAGTCCAAATTTGAAGGTTGTATATACTGGTTGTTACATTATGAGTGAAGATATATATGGACTGATGCGCTAACATGATCGATATTAGCTGACATGTCACATACTTTTTAAATTCCATTCAATATTAATGAAAAATCGCCCTCGTATTAGCTTCATATAGTATATGCAAGTCCGCTCTTCTCCTGTGAAATTGACCGTATTACCAAATTTTCAGTCTACTGTGTGAATTTATGAGGACTCGCTGACATCTGATTTCGATGCAGAATTTGAATGAAGGAGTGTGATGATAACTTAGGGTTACAGCAGCTGGTCCTAATTAGAAAACAAAATTTAGCACGTATACAATGCATTTGTCACGAATAATATACAGGATTCAAGATATGAAGTTGGATTTCAATCAACAGAATTTTCTTGCTGACTGCACTAGACTCTGACAAAATAATTGAAAGGGTTTCATTAGTTGAATCCGCATGTCAAATATGAAGTCTCTATATAACTCTTCCAGTGCAAAAGTCTTGTATTTTTACTATAAAGGTCAAGATCAAGGTCCAATTAAGGTAATCAATGAAGGGTTTCATAATATGAGCATAATATGAGATGAATTCAAAATAGAAAGACAGATCTAGTTGCATATATAACTTATAATACCATCGGGAGGTCCCAAAGGACATTCTTTTCATTAACGTACCCATAAGTACCGATTTATTTTCTAAACTTTCAGTGTTCTTCTGCTCGGGTGTTAATTAATACGTTTAATAATAATTGAAAACGTTGAATCTACATGGCTGCATGGGCAGTGTCTTTCTTTGAAACTCTACATTGGCAGTTAATAAGAATTTAGAAAAACAAAGATCTCACATGAGGTTTAAGGTGAGGAATTTTCCTCAAGTGAGATTTTTTATGAGACTTTGAGCTAATCTGCATGTTAAAATGTACATGAGGAATTGCCAGGTGAAATCTCACATAAATTTCATATGGGATTTTGGTGAGGAAGATTTCGTTTTTATGAATTTTGAGCTGATTTGCATGTTAAAATGCGCATGAGGAATTGTCAGGTGAGATCTCACATAAATTTCATATGAGATTTTGGTGAGGAAGATTTCGTTTTTATTAAGTTTGAGCTAATTGGCATGTTAAAATGCGCATAAGGAATTGTCAGGTGAGATCTCACATAAATTTCATATGAGATTTTGGTGAGGAAGATTTCGTTTTTATGAATTTTGAGCTAATTTGCATGTTAATTAAAATGCACATGAGGAATTGTCAGGTGAGATCTCACATAATTTTTTATGAGATTTTGGTGAGGTAGATTTCGTAAGGGTTAGCAGTTAATAAGAATTTAGAAAAACAGTTAAACAATTTAGAAAAACAAACTAATATGATGAGAGTGAAATGATTGTTGCATTTTTTAACTTGAGATTAGAAACATGATGCTTACGAGTAATATATAGGATTGCATTTTCGTGAATTTGATAATCCTCATGATATCTGGTTGAAACGTTACTTTAAGTTATTGTATGCACATGATATCAAAATCAAATGGCGCTCGATGGGACATTCTCTGTCGCTGAAGAGGCCGGGAAATAATAATGATACAATCTCTAGAAATGGGTTAATTAGAAGCTATAGAGAATGAAGGTAAGTGATTATGGAAAGCTGACAGATGTGTGTGCAAAATGTACACATGTTTTGAACGTTTCGGATGATTAAAATAGCTAGTGTTAGATGTAAAAAAAAAAAAAAAGAAAACACTTAAAGTACTGTCAAAAATCTGTTCACTATTATGCATACATGTACTTAAATTCTTTCATAATAAGTTACCTTTTCTGCGATCTCGTGTGTCTGCGATTGAAGTAGTCTCACGTTAACAAGGATTAGTAATAATTGCATTATACCTTCGGTAGGAGCATAGTCAGGTGCGGATCCAGAAATTTTGGTCGCGAGGGGGTCCATCCATTTTTTTGTAACAATAACAGGAAAAGCAGTTTTTGTCAAATCTTAGGGTTAGTCCAGTCACCCTCGGTCCATCCCTCCGGATCTGCACATGACAGAAGTCGTGTGTAAGGTGGCCAAAAGGGAGTATACGGCTCTCCTTTTTTCACCTCTTCTCACCTTGTCTCTCCATTCTTTTCCTGTTCCCCATCTCTTATCCCATCCATCTCCTAGACTACCTTGCCCACCCCATTGTACCTTTGCCCTGATAAACTTAATTGGTAATTATTTATTTTCACAGATCTTTGCAACATATGTCAGTGATCACCTGTGCATGCCTCAATAACATTTATAGCAACTTTGCTTAATGAAATTGGAAACAACAGACAGAAAGTGGAAAAGGATGTACTACCAATTTAAGATATTAAGAGAGTGAGTTAGAAAAAAAGTGTGTACAGAAAAATTATGTGTCATATTAATTGCTTGAATACATAAAATTGATATATATGGAAAGGTGATTTAAACTAATTAATAAAACTGATGCATGAAAAGCTAGGTCATTTAACCTTAAAAATTTATACATGGAAATGTGATCTAATTGATAAGCATACAAAGGTGACATTTTTGCAGAAAAAGTAACATGCACTGTTAAGGAGACATATACTATAAGTATATATTGAAGACTTTGTGGATCTTCTTGCCGTAATAACATTTACTTAGTTAATTTAGTTGCCTGACATTCTGTGGATTATTATGATACAAAATTCTGATGATGTTTTTCAGGGAATTTAATTAAGAATATTTGAGCTTGGTGGCCACTCAACATATTCTATATATAGACTTTGTATGATATGAATAATGTTGTATGGTAGATTTCTACCATCTTTGTGGTTTGTCCTTGTCAATTGGCATCCACTCAATGTG
The DNA here is from genome assembly GCA_035048485.1 of Pteria penguin. NCBI lineage: Eukaryota > Metazoa > Mollusca > Bivalvia > Pterioida > Pteriidae > Pteria > Pteria penguin. The sequence goes on from CM068580.1 coordinate 93,380,370, forward strand.
TAATGTTAATGCTATATCAATATATTATGATGCATTCGAGGTTACATATTGAATTGTTTTATTTTGTCTATATACTAAGACTTGGTATGATAGTCACAATAATGTTGTACTGATGTTAAATTTTCTACCATCCATGTTGTTTGCCGGTTTATCAATTGGACAATGGGCTTTCACTTATCACAATGTATAATGGTAATGCATTAATTATGACGAATTGCAATTACATGTATTATAATGTTGGTTGAAAATCCACTGCGGCCATTATTATTGCCAATAAAACTGAAAACTAAAAACTTGTATTACTTATGGGTCCGGCGCCATGCATAAACTGAGAATATACTTAAGTCAAAAATGCATATTCTTCTGTTCATCAAAGAATTGATAACTGGGATTTGGATTTAATTTAGTTTTATTCTACTGATAAATAGAATTTAACCATTCTGCATTAAAATTTATTTGAACGTTTGATAATGGAATAAATTAAAATGAAATTTTTGACTTAAGTATATTCTCAGTTTATGGCGCCGGACCATGATTGCATAGTTCAAAGTATTCAATATTTGGTCCGAGTCCGTCAAGGTCCACGATAATTTTGTTCTATGCATTAATTTAATCTGTTAATGTATAAACATTTTCCAAAATTCTGAAAAACAAGGTATGTTACTGAACATTTAAAATATGAGAACAAATTTCAATGATTACTTATACATTTTCATTTTAAGTAAGCTGTACATTATCTGCCGGCAAGATGATGTTTGTATATCTAAGTAAGTTTAATATCAATTCCTTGATAATTAACATAGTGGCATATTGCATGTGAAGAACACAATATAACTTAATTGTATCTAGACTATATTAGTCGTAATTGTATGGTTTTTTTCTGTTGTGGAATAACTGGGAAAGCAATGGTATTTCAATGGTTTTCTGAAAGCTGTATTTCAACATTGATTTTTCAGTTAAATGTGACATCATTTAACTGGTTCTACCTTAAATTTAAATAATTTTGCCGATCTCAATGATATTTCAATTGGTTTTGAATGGTAGTGCAATGGGTTTTTACAGAAAACTAGAAAATCGATGGTTTTTACAGATACATTTTTATGCGCGGATCCAGAAATTTTTGTCAGAGGAGGTCCAATTACCAAAAACGGTAAATTTTTCTCTAAGACAAGGGGGGTCCAACCCCAAAATTGCCAAAATATTACCTTTTTTTGGTAAAATTTTCGGATGCCAGAGGGGGTCCAGACCCCCAGTACCCCCCTCTGTATCCGTGCATGATTTTACATTACCAGTTTGCATCTTAATTATTAGTAGAACTGCAAAAGTAATGGTGAGAATATAACTGTAAAAGCAATGGAAGTTGAGATTCACGAAGTTCAAATTCCCCCAAAATTGCAAATACTGATAAATATCAAAACCCCAATAATATGTTTATCTTCAATACATGTACAAACATCAAGCAAAGTAAAAACTTTCTAACATCAAAACTGCAGGAGGAGTTATAATCTGGAAAATATTCTTCACTTGCAACATGATTTACAAATATGACAAAGTTCAACTTTCCCTCAAAATGGTAAATTAATCATAACCCTAGGCTGGTAATGATAATGCACATCTTTAATCCATGTACAAATAGCATCAGGCAGCAAATTTAAAGCTTTTTAGCATAAAAACTGTAGGATGCACAAATAGGACGGACAGACGGAATAACAGACATGGATTGATCGAGGTAGAACAATATACCCCTTAACTTAAAGTTGTGGGGACATATAACTTTAAATGTGAAATATTTCATAAAATTGTAAGATGTCAAATGTTAATTTAGCTCTTCTTAATAGAATTATAGACTTACTTGATCTAACATGAAGATAAGCATTCCTCCAACTAAGACCCATTGTATTAAATGCCACACAGATGTACATTCCCTTATCAGTCTCTGTCACATTATGGATAACAAATTTACTGATGTATGTTCTGTTGGACACACTTCTAATCTTGCTTGACCTCAGAATGATGTAGGAATGCTTGTTATATATAATTGTGTTTTTTGATGTGAAATTTGGGTCCTTTGGTTGCTTCAGCCACTGTGTATTAAAGAGAGATTTGGGTGATTAAAAATCAGAAAAAATAAATGAAAATATATTACTGACCGAAAACCTAAGAGAAATTACAATTTAACATTAACACAGGTACACTAGCTAATTAAGATTTTTTTTTAAATCAAGAAAAGTTACCCTAATGGGCCTATATTGCTCACAAGAAAATTTCAATTTTATGTTTATTTTTAAAGTAATATATTCAAATCAGAATCTGTCTAGTAAAGTAAGACTGCATCTTTTAAGAATATGTGATACTTCTTGTTATCAATTTCTGCAGCTTATTTTCAGAAGTTTCTCTTCGCCACATAGGAGGCTATATACCCTCTAACAGCTAGTTTGCCCTGATCTGGATCTAGTCCTTACCCCTGATCAAGACTACCCAAAATTACATTTAAACTTGCAGGAATTAAAATTATCCGTGAGAACTTTATTTCTGCTTTAAAGTTTCATCGAAATCTTTCCTATTGGTTTCACAAACTTCATTGTATTAAATACATGTATAAAATGCAACAGTGCATTTTTGTTTAATCAAAAACAATCTAAAAAATTCTGAAAATTAATTTTCTAACATAATTTCTTTACACTAACATACTTTTCTATTAACATTCAACAAATATGAAAAATTGATGCATTTGAAGATATAATTTACAGTAAGAAAATCCAAGAAATTAACTGAATATGTGCAAAACTGAGAAATTAGAAAACAAGAGGTCCAAATGTTGCAACACTCAGACACTCTTATAAGATTATTCTGGTGCATAGTACTGATTACTGATTTATGCAGCAAATCTGAAAGAAGTTCTTCAAAGCAGGGTATCTTTTTGGGCTTATGCTGCACAGCACTGGACCCATCCCTTGAAGGATCGGTCTCAAAAAGAGTAATTTTGAAGGGGACCAGTTGAACATTTCATATCTATCAAGTATGGGTTAACCTTAACCCTATCCCTTACCTTATCATCAAAATCTTTTCATTAGTTTGTAGAAGAATTACATCAAAGCTTAGTATTACATACTAATAGTATTTCCCCCTCTTTTTCAATCTTTAATAAATTGCCAAAAAATCCTAAAAATTTAAGGTTTATATTTCATTTCTTGCAAATTAGATTCATTACCGGTACATTAAAAGCATATTAAACACAGATCCCAGTTATTCAATTTTCAGATATCTTTCTATCAATTTTGAGTTGCTGTATTAAACTTGAGCATTATTGAGTTTCATTGTAACCTTTGATATGGCTACCAATAAACATTTTGAGATTTTCCAACTTCCTGATTTGACAGAACATGGAATTTCTTCATTGCCTCATATAGGCAGAAATACACAATTCACAGTAAAAAAATTTCTAGCAGATATTTTCTGTTCAGAATTCAAATACAAGATCTCTGAAATACATATTTCTAAATAAAGACAGGAACTTGGCACCTTTCCCTTGTACCTTTTATGAAAATGGCACTTGGAAAGTGACACTTGCATTTATTCTGTAAACCATGAATAAGAGTTATCTCTCTTGATGATATACTCTTGCCAGCACAACGCTCAGTATCTACAATATGCATTGCAGTCTTTGCAAAAACGCATAAAAGAGTATGCATGAGGAATATAAAATACCTATTAGGCAATTCCAAGAAAATGATTGGAAATATTTGCCTCACTGGGAATATATTGTCCAAAACGATATATCATAATACATGCAGGTTTTGCACTAGACTCTTTGACAATTTTCCTGTAATAACGACTGTATCTAATTGACATTGCTTTCATGTCATAGAATGCAAAATATTATAATCACTGGTAAACACCGTCATTTTTGAAAAGAGGTCCTGCACAAGGGAGGGGGGGTCATGCAAGTATACGTACATATACCCTTCCGAAAACATATATCACAAAATTACCTAAATTCTTCTTCAGATTCCCGTTGAACAGGGGTTTCAATTGATTCATTTCCTTTCCTTGGAGAATTATAATGACTACTCAGGTTATGAATCATGATTAATATGAGCATTGAAGTGTTAATAACAATGGGATTGACTCAAGTGTTATTATGCCTTTTGCCGCGGACGGGGTGGAACTGTTCAATGCAGAGATATAAAAAATTTGACTCCCGCCTCTGGCCTTTACAGATCTTTACAGGTTAACTGCGGACTGACGTTAAGGGTGTCAAATAGTTACGTTTCCAGTAAAATTTTTGATGTCATAAGAAGATATTGATTGTCTCTTATGTCATTTTGCGGGAACAGAGAGCAACAGAGATTGCTGGTGGCAACCAAATTGAAACAAGTTTTTTGTCTATTAAACACAAAAAAAGTTTTTGATACAAAATGAAAGGTCTTGTCACAATACATGAAATGTTTAAGCCCTATTTCATACCATTCATAAGTCATGACTATTAGGTTGAAGTTTTTTAAAAGGAGGTCACACTTCAAGGTCTTATATTTTGGTACCCTACATGAAAGGTCTTGGCACAAAAAACCCCAGACTATCTCTAATAACTTTAAAGTTGTGATCCAGGTAAATGTTTAACATATTCTGTTTAAGTAGGTAAATCTTCAAAGTAAAGGTCAAAATGTGAAAACACTTTGATAGATAAAGAAAAGTCCTGAAACAAGGAATACACACATGATGTATTAATAAACCCTATCTCTTACTGTTTCTAAGTTAAGACTAAGGTTAAATTTTCTAATGTAGGTCAAACTTCAAGGTCAAGGTAACAAGGTCTAAAATTTTGGTACCCAATGAAAGGTCTTGGCACAAGGGATACGCATGTGAAATATTAAAGCCCTGTCTCTAATGGTTCTCAAGTTATAATAAGACTAAAGTTTTTTGTCTATGGACAACAATGACATCAATAACAATGATGCTGGTGTTATGACAATAACTCTCTATCTAGAGCAGTCCTAACGGGGCAAATACCCCCTGCGGCAACAAAGTAGAGACATGCAATAATTCATCCCAATATACATCACTGGTATAAATGTAATGGATGTCCCACTTACAAGCACATTTTGAGGTATAATCAATGAAAACATGGTTTTATCCATTCTGTCTATTGTGACCTTGACCTTTGACCTATAACCTTGGTTCAAGGTGATGACATACTCCCAGATCGTAAGCAACAATTCTGTGAAATATTATTGAAATCCATGCAAAGAGGAATAAGTTATGGCCCGGACAAGGTTATACCAATTGTGTCTATTATGGCCTTGACCTTTGACCTATGACTGCAGTTCAAGGTCATGACACACCCTTGGATCCTAAGCAATAATTCCATGAAATCTTGAAATTTGTGCACAGAGTGAGAAGTTATGGCCTGGACAAAGTTTTTCTTATTGTGTCTATTATGGCCTTGACCTTTAGCCTATGACCTTGGTTTAAGGTCATGACACACCCTTGGATCCTGAGCAACAATTCTGTGAAATATTATTGAAATTTGTGCACAGGTGAAAAAGTTATGTCCCGGACAAGGTTTTACTTAATGTGTCTATCATGACCTTGACCTTTGACCTATTACCTTGATTCAAAGTCATGACACGCCCTTGGATCCTAAGCAACAATTCTGTGAAATGTTATTGAAATTTGTGCATAGGGTGAGAAGTTATGGCCCGCACAAAGTTTTTCTTATTGTGTCTATTATGGCCTTGACCTTTGACCTATGACCTTGGTTCAACGTCATAAAACACCCTTGGATCCTTAAGCAACAATTCTGTGACATATTATTGAAATCTGTGCACAGGGTGAGAAGTTTGGTGTGGACAAAGTTCTTCTTATTGAGTCTATTATCAGAGATGTGGAAAAGTGTCGGTCATGTCAGCAAAACCGCTTAAATTCGTCCTTGTCCAACAAATATTCATTGAAAGCCGGTCCAAATATCCGACATGGTCAGTGCACGTGTTTGCAGTTGAAGAGTTTGGGTTTTTTTTAAGTGCCTAAATGAGTTTGAATTGTTTATAAATGGCCGGCAATAGCAGGAAGTGCAAGATTTGTTCCAGGGGCAAAACCTGGCCAAAAAGGAAATTAAAAACTTTGGAGAAAACAAGAGGCCCAAGTGGGCCTATATCGCTCACCTGAGTACCTAGATGATCAGTCATGCATGAAGGAAGAATTCATTTTTTTTTGCATTAATGTCACTAAGTCAACACAGATGCTGAAAATATGTCAAATTTTATTTCAGGCTAGAATAAAAAACAACACTTTTTTGCACTTCCACTCAGGTGATTTTGATATTAAGCATTTCCTTTGTCTCTGCAAGATGTCATTCAGGGCAACAAGTTAGTCATTTTCTTTAGGTGGGGCCTTTTGTTGACTGATTTCAAGTCTGGGTCATGAACAAGAATTGTTTCAAATATTGTCCAGATCTAACTTAAAATTGCCTAATTTCATATGTTGAGTGTTGAGAAACATCTAAAAACTTATTTAGATGTGTAAAGAAATGAAAAAAATTTTTTGACCACAGCTGGATTTGAACCGCTACTCTCCATATTTCAATTACCAAGTGGTATATGTACCATTGTGAGAACTGCTTTTTAGACATGGTGACATTATCTGTTAACCAATTTGGATGAAATTTACCATATTGATAGAGGACCTTTAGTATTTCATGTATTCCATGTTTCATTAAAATCTTTCATGCGGTATAACAGCAGAAGTGAAAAATGTGATTGAATTGTTCCTATACACCCTCATTTGGAAGTCTTAAAAAATTCATAGAAAATCCAAAAATTGAGATATTGACAAAATTCTTTCAAAGTAACAATCCTTACCATAATTATGATCACAATAGTCCATAAGAAATCATCATTATCAATTAACTAGGAAATATGATACTTTTTTTCTGCATTGAATCACCAAGTCCAAAGAAATGTCGAAAAAAAAATTCTAAAATTTGATTTTGGAAGGGAACCAAAATGACAATACGTCTTCACTCATCCCTCTAGATCATTTCTATGCATTCTGTTTGTCTCTGTATACAGCCCGTATGAAAAAGAATATTGTTAAAGGAGGGAACTCTTTTGTGACCTACTTTTGACTATGGTGGCGCCACCTGTAAAGAGGTCTGTACAAAAACAACAGAATTTGAAGAGGATCATAAGTGACTTATTTCTACCAAGATTTATTAAAATCCTTCAAACAGTTTTGTAGAAAAAGTTGAAAATGTGAAAAATGGCCTCCCCCCCCTTTTTTTTTTGGAAGTCTTAAACGTAAAATTCCTAATTTCATATGTTGAGTGTTGAGAAACATCTAAAAACTTATTTAGATGTGTAAAAAAAAAAAAAAAATTTTTTTGACCACAGCTGGATTTGAACCGCTACTCTCCATATTTCAATTACCAAGTGGTATATATGTACCATTGTGAGACCTACTTTTTAGACATGGTGGCATTATCTGTTAACCAATTTGGATGAAATTTACCAAATTGATAGTAGACTTTTAGTACTTCATGTATTTCATGTTTCATTAAAATCTTTCATGTGGTTTTATAGAAAAAGTTGAAAATGTGAAAAATGGCCAACCCCCCTTTTTTCTGGAACATGACACTTTTCTTCATTGAAATGACTAAGTCCAGAAACACGTCAAAAAAGCCTAAATTTCTATTTGACGGATCTTAACCCCGAACACAATTTTTAATAACCCATCTTTATAGATTGTTGAAATGTAATTAGTTTCCCCATTTATGTACTGGTTCTGGAGAAGAAAATGTTTGAAGAGGGGTACCCTTTTGGGCACTTTTGGTCCCACCCGGGATCCACCCCTGAGGGAATCTGGATCCCGAACACAAACTTGGTAGAGGACCTTGAGTACTTACTTCCTATGAGGTTTGATGAAATTCTGTGCAGCCAATCTGGAGAAGAAGTTGAAAATGTTTCAACCAATCAGAGCCAATGGCGGCCATCTTGGATCACGGACTGGCATAAAAAACACAAACTTGGTAGAGGACCATGAGTACCTGAACTTCCTATGAAGGTTGGTGAAATTCTGTGCAGCAGTTCTGGAGGAGAAGTCAAAAATGTGTCAATCAATCAGAGCCAATGGTGGCCATCTTGGATCACGGATCAGCATAAAAAACACAAACTTGGTAGAGGACCTTGAGTACTTACTTCCTATGAAGTTTGGTGAAATTCTGTACAGCAGTTCTGGAGGAGAAGTCGAAAATGTGTCAACCAATCAGAGCTAATGGCGGCCATCTTGGATCACGGATTGGCATAAAAAACACAAACTTTGTAGAGGACCTTGAGTACTTACTTCCTATGGAGTTTGGTGAAATTCTGTGCAGCAGTTCTGGAGGAGAAGTCGAAAATGTGTCAACCAATCAGAGCCAATGGCAGCCATCTTGGATTACGGATCGGCAAAAAAAACACAAACTTGGTAGAGGACCTTGAGTACTTACTTCCTATGAAGTTTGGTGAAATTCTGTGCAGCAGTTCTGGAGGAGAAGTCGAAAATGTGTCAACCAATCAGAGCCAATGGCGGCCATCTTGGATCACGGATCGGCATAAAAAACACAAACTTTGTAGAGGACCTTGAGTACTTACTTCCTATGGAGTTTGGTGAAATTCTGTGCAGCAGTTCTGGAGAAGTCGAAAATGTGTCAACCAATCAGAGCCAATAGCGGCCATCTTGGATCACGGATCGGCATAAAAAACACAAACTTTGTAGAGGACCTTGAGTACTTACTTCCTATGGAGTTTGGTGAAATTCTGTGCAGCGGTTCTGGAGGAGAAGTCGAAAATGTGTCAACCAATCAGAGCCAATGGCAGCCATCTTGGATTACGGATCGGCATAAAAAACACAAACTTGGTAGAGGACCTTGAGTACTTACTTCCTATGAAGTTTGGTGAAATTCTGTGCAGCAGTTCTGGAGGAGAAGTCGAAAATGTTTCAACCAATCAGAGCCAATGGCGGCCATCTTGGATCACGGACTGGCATAAAAAACACAAACTTGGTAGAGGACCATGAGTACCTGAACTTCCTATGAAGGTTGGTGAAATTCTGTGCAGCTTTTCTGGAGGAGAAGTCAAAAATGTGTCAATCAATCAGAGCCAATGGCGGCCATCTTGGATCACGGATCGGCATAAAAAACACAAACTTGGTAGAGGACCTTGAGTACTTACTTCCTATGAAGTTTGGTGAAATTCTGTACAGCAGTTCTGGAGGAGAAGTCGAAAATGTGTCAACCAATCAGAGCCAATGGCGGCCATCTTGGATCACGGATTGGCATAAAAAACACAAACTTTGTAGAGGACCTTGAGTACTTACTTCCTATGGAGTTTAGTGAAATTCTGTGCAGCAGTTCTGGAGGAGAAGTCGAAAATGTGTCAACCAATCAGAGCCAATGGCAGCCATCTTGGATTACGGATCGGCAAAAAAAACACAAACTTGGTAGAGGACCTTGAGTACTTACTTCCTATGAAGTTTGGTGAAATTCTGTGCAGCAGTTCTGGAGGAAAAGTCGAAAATGTGTCAACCAATCAGAGCCAATGGTGGCCATCTTGGATCACGGATCGGCATAAAAAACACAAACTTTGTAGAGGACCTTGAGTACTTACTTCCTATGGAGTTTGGTGAAATTCTGTGCAGCAGTTCTGGAGAAGTCGAAAATGTGTCAACCAATCAGAGCCAATAGCGGCCATCTTGGATCACGGATCGGCATAAAAAACACAAACTTTGTAGAGGACCTTGAGTACTTACTTCCTATGGAGTTTGGTGAAATTCTGTGCAGCGGTTCTGGAGGAGAAGTCGAAAATGTAGAAAAGTTAACGACGGACGCTGCACTATGACAATAGCTCACTTGAGCTACGCTCAGGTGAGCTAAAAAGTAACAGTAGATTATGAAATAGATAGAAAGGATAAGGGTTTTATAGAATATTGGAAAGAGATGCTGGCTTTATAATGCACGAGGAAGGTGTAGGGATGAAATGCAAATACTGTATAGAGAGTAATGTGACTCCTCGGGCACATAATGCATCCAATTTTATAACCGGAAAAAGAGGCAAAAGTACACCAATATGTTGAAAATCATATAACAATCAAACAAATACAAATCAAACAGAAGGAAATGAAATTTTGTATAATGTAGTGATGGTGAAAGTGAGAGTGAATGTGAGCAGAATGAAAGTGTGAATCAGAAATATATATGATTGAAATAATCAAAGAAATAGAGTATGAATAAGAGTTACGTTGTAATTTAAAAAATGATTAGATAATGCTCTAATCAATTCTTTGTCCTTATTTAGTGCATATATCAAATTTGAAACATGTTTTCTATGCAAATTTATACGGTCTGACTAATTCTCTGAGTTGGTCAGTCCAAATGTCTGACAAGATTAACAAGAGCAAAACCTAGCTTGGCATAATATGCCTGTCACTTAATTCGGACGGGATAAATTCGCATTTGGCATGATTTTCATGAAAAACATCTGACGTTTACTAAAGTTAATTGCGTTTCGTAGCATTTTATCATAGGAATAAGTCCAAGGGTAATAACTCCTGCAGAAATGGTCCTATCCAACACATCTTGGAACTTAACCTGCAAAAAAAAACTTTGAAATTTTAAAGTACAACCCCCCCCCCCCCCCCCCTTCCTAAAATTATAAATTTCTCAAAAATGAAGAAAAAGATATCAATACCTGTAAAATATGTGAAAGTTGGTACATTTTACTTGTTTCATGATAAATTTCATAATGTTTTTACAAAAATTAGATTTTTAATGAATTTTCAACACAAAATCTTGAAATTTATAAGTCCAAGGGCCATTAATCCGTCAAAAGTGAGTCAATCTTAACAAAACTCGAACGGGTACTGATGCCGCTTGAAATAAGCGGCGTACCAAATTTCAACTCAATATCTTGAAAAACAGCAAAAAAAGAGTCCGGAAAACATGACCTTAGGACATATGGTCAACCCCAACCCCCTTAAAATTATAAATTTCTTAAAAATGAACAAAAAGATATTAAAACCCGTAATATATTTGATAGTTCGTACATTTTACTTGTTTCATAAGAAATTTCATATTGTTTTGACAAAAAATTGATTTTTAATGAATTTCTGAAAAAATCTTAAAATTTGTAAGTCCAAGGGCCATAAATTTGTCAAAAGTAGGTCAATCGTAACAAAAATTGAAATGGTACTGACACCGCTTAAAATAAAGCTATATACCAAATTTCAATTCAATATCTTGTAAGACAACAAAAAAAAGTACGGAAAACATGACCTAGGACATATCGTCACCCTCCCTAAAATTATAAATTTCTCAAAAATGAGGAAAAAGATATTAAAACCTGTAACATATAAGATAGTTGGTGCATTTTACTTGTTTCATGAGAAATTTCATAATGTTTTGACAAAAAATAGATTTTTAATGAATTTCTGAAAAAATCTTGAAAATTTTAAGTCCAAGGGCCATAAATCCGTCAAAAGTAGCTCAATCATAACAAAACTCGAACTGGTACTGACGCTACTTGAAATAAAGCTATATACCAAATTTCAATTCAATATCTTGAAAGACAGCAAAAAAAAGTACGGAAAACATGACCAAGGACATATCGTCACCCTCCCTAAAATTATAAATTTCTCAAAAATGAAGAAAAAGATATTAAAATCTGTAACATATAAGATAGTTGGTGCATTTTACTTGTTTCATGAGAAATTTCATAATGTTTTGACAAAAAATAGATTTTTAATGAATTTCTGAAAAAATCTTGAAAATTTTAAGTCCCAGGGCCATAAATCCATCAAAAGTAGGTCAATCGTAACAAAACTCGAACTGGTACTGACACTGCTTGAAGTAAAGCTATATACCAAATTTCAATTCAATATCTTGAAAGACGGCAAAAAAAAGTCCGGAAAACATGACCCCGGACGTACCTACGTCCCGTCGAATGATGGACATATTAAAAGTTTTCGACATCTCTGCTATTATCACCTTGACCTATGACCTTGGTTCAAGGTCATGACACACCCTTGGGTCATGCGCAACAGTATTGTGAAATATTATTTAAATCCATCCACCCAATAAAAATATATAGCCCAGACACGATTTTTAACAACCAAGTTCACAGTAACCTTGACCTTTGACCTAAGACCTAGGGTCAAGATCATGAAACACCCTTGGGTCATGGGCAAGAATCCTGTGAAATATTATCTAAGTCCATCCACCCAATAAAAAGATATGGCCCGGACACAGTTTTAACAACGAAGTCCAGAGTGACCTTGACATTTAACTTATGACCTTGGGTCAAGGTCATGACACACCCTTGGGTCATGGACAACAACATTGTGAAATATTATCTAAATTCATCCACCCAATAAAAGATATGACCCAGAAAAGAATGGGGACGGACAGACAGACAAACAGGCAAGATAATTCCTATATACCCCCCCAAACTTCGTTCGTGGGGGGCATGATAATAATAATTACATTTGTCCCGATAGGCTAAAAAATGTAAAAAGGGCCACATAGAAAAACTTGGTTTCATGATGGAACAAAAAACAAGAGGCCCAAGTGGGCCTATAACGCTCACCTGAGTACCTAGATGATCAGTCATGCATGAAGGAAGAATTCATTTATTTTTGCATTAATGTCACTAAGTCAACACAGATGTTGAAAATATGTCAAATTTTATTTCAGGCTAGAATAAAAAACAACACTTTTTTGCACATCCATTCAGGTGATTTTGATATTAAGCATTTCCTTTGTCTCTGCAAGAAGTCATTCAGGACAACAAGTTAGTCATTTTCTTTAGGTGGGGCCTTTTGTTGACTGATTTCAAGTCTGGGTCATGAACAAGAATTGTTTCAAATATTGTCCAGATCTAACTTAAAATTGCCTAATTTCATATGTTGAGTGTTGAGAAACATCTAAAAACTTACTTAGATGTGTAAAAAAAATAAAAATGTTTTTGACCACAGCTGGATTTGAACTGCTACTCTCCATATTTCAATTACCAAGTGGTATATGTACCATTGTGAGAACTGCTTTTTAGACATGGTGGCATTATCTGTTAACCAATTTGGATGAAATTTACCGAATTGATAGAGGACTTTTAGTACTTCATGTATTTCATGTTTCATTAAAATCTTTCATGTGGCTTTGTAGAAAAAGTTGAAAGTGTGAAAAATGCCCCCCCCCCCTTTTTTTTGGAAGTCTTAAAAAATTCATAAAAAATCCAAAAATTGAGATAATGACAAAATTCTTTCACAATAATATTCCTTACCACAATTATGATCAAAATAGTTATTAAGAAATCATCAATATCAATTAACTGAAAAACATGACACTAGTCCAGAAACACGTCAAAAAAGCCTAAATTTCTATTTGACGGCCCTTTTGGGCAATTTTGGTCCTGCCCTGGATCCATCCATCCCTGAGGGAATCTGGATCCCGAACACAATTTTAGTAGGGGACCTTGAGTACATCATTTACACAAAGTTTGATCCAAATCTGCAATGTAGTTCCAGAGAAGAAGTGGAAAATGTGAAAAAGTTAACGACGGACGGACGACGACGGACGGCGCACTATGACTATAGCTCACTTGAGCTTTTGGCTCAGGTGAGCGAAAAATGACAGATGACACACAGATTGCTGCATGGCATTGCATGCGATTCCCAAATCAAGGGCTTCTGTATTTCATGCATTAATTGATTAAGATTTTATTAAATGTACTTAACTGCCATAACCCTTGCCATAAGACATACAGAACTACATGCTGATTTTAATGACTAGCAGCTCAATTTATTCATCAAATATTCATCATGAGCAGGTCGATGTGCATTTTGTGAGCAAATTTTCATAATGGGTAAAAATTAACTGAACAAAATAAAATAGAGCTCAAAATCACAAACAATTGATCACTTTGAAACCTGAACAACAAAAATCTACTTTGGGTAATAGCAGTTAACTTACCTACATCGTACATGGAGAAAATACCTCTGAGTCTAACTGTTAAATGATGCTCGATCTATTTCAGGTCTATGATGTTCTCAGAACATTATAAATGTTGATTTCCAATACAAGTAGGAGTACCTTGGTTACCAAATAGCATATAGGTCATTCATTTACCTGTGAAATATTTTAGTCCCCATGAACCAGAGAGGATTGTATCCATACCTGAACATGAGGCTGCATCTCACTACGGACTTTACACCGGAAGGAAGCCATTGCCCCTAAACAGACTGTTTTGTTGAGGGGGTAGGGGTTCAGAATAATAGGTTTAGACCTTATCTTATCTGTAAATATTAAAAAAAAAAAAACCTAAAACTTTCATAAAATATTCAAGTGTTTTAAATTGAATTCATTTTAACTATAATGATTGTGATCATTAAAATTGGTGAAACAAATGCATAAGAACTTCATATTACTCAATTAAGATTTCACAAATGACAATGATACAAATAATGGGTGCATTAATATGTTTCTTGAAACAATTAACTTTGTAATACATATATCTAATCACTGCATTATTTGTAGCACAATTTATCCAGTGAAATATGTTATATGCATGGTTGTGAATGCATGATAATTAATGTAAATATGAAATTGCTATAATGTTAATTTAATAAAGCAGACTGTTAAACTGTTAGATATATACTGATGACAGTATAACATGTTATCTAGTTGAAGAAATTTTATGCACAAAGTCAAAAGCAAATATATGTGGAGGAAAAAAAAGGCAATATCATAAAATATAGTGTATGCATGTACATGTATCACAGAACAAGGCAATTACATAACTATAGTGTATGCATGTGTATCGATCACAGAACATTTAGGCAATATAACTATAGTGTATGTGTCATTATCACAGAACAAGTGAAGGAGTAAAATTAATACCAAATTAAGATTAATTGAGACAGCTGTGCCATGATTGCACTCTCATAATGTTTAGTGCTGTCCGTCGACAGTAGCCTGGAACTGTATATACTGCTCCAGGATGGAATTATCGTTGCACACCGTGGGGCAATATTGACCCTTACATGAAAAATTGTAGGCTTTAAGCAATATCAGTCTTATATATATCATCCACTGAAAAAATAAACTTCAGCATTTATCTTTCATGAATATGATTAAGAATAAAGGATGTGATCTGATAGTAGCTGAACTTTTAAATATTAACTATAACATCTAGCTGTCAAAATTCTTAAATATCAGGCATTAAATTTAATAACTCAATTTTTTATTAATCTGTTTCTATCAAAATTAGAGTTTGCTGTGTTCAACTATAGTTGTAAGTCCCTTCAAACTTGCTAATTAAATTATAACATGGTGCAGAAAAATATTTCAAGCATCCATTTACAATTATATATATTTCCATATTTTAAGTAATTATCAAAGACATTGATCTATTAATGCTTAAATTTACTGAGGAGATCAAGTGTGCAAATGAATTAAATTCCCATTTCTTAAAACTTGTATATATCATGCAATTGGTTTAAACATTAATTATTTATTGTTCATGCAGTAATGGTCGACAATCATGCAATTGTAGTAGGGTAATTTATTACTATGTAATAAATTCTATTTACTTGTACATGTATTGTATTACATGTATTTAATAATTTATTATTAATTTGTAATAGATTTAGTCTTTTTTGCTGTATTTGTATTTTCTATGCATTATGTAGATATTTATAGAAGGGGATTTCCAAAAGATCCTTAATGTTAACTCTTATTCATTTTTATATACAGGAAGTGTAATTACATCATAAGGGTCACTTTATAGTTCATCAACATGTAAATATATTTGTACTGGTTACTTTGATTCATGGTTGGTTGGTGTTTTATGTCGCTTACAGCAATTCTTAAGTTATATCGCAACATATGGAAGCGCGCAGGAGGTATAACCAACCTCTTAAACTCTAGTGAAGCAACCTCGAAATCGAACCCGAATCATATCGACACCGCAAGCCAAGCTATTATAACCACTACACCATTTTTAGTCTGCTCCCCCAATTGATTACTTTGAATTGAGAACATTAACATATTTACATGCAGTGATCAATCAATAATTAAATTTATATAAATAGATACTTGTCTTAATATTTATAGCATATATAAGTCTTAAAAATTCAAGAGTAAAGCTATAGGTTACATACTTGACAATGGTAATTAGATAAACACCTAAATCAAAGAAGTTTGAACTAAGATCAACAGTTATAAAGCACTTAATTATTAAAACAAAAATGTAATGTTGACACTATATGTATGCTATATTATCACTAAAACATATTTGATGAAACTGTTAATTATAAATTTTCAATTTTTATGATTTCAAACATTTTTCTCATCTGATTTTAACTGTTAATTAATATTGTATTTTAATTGTTAATTAATATTGTATTTTTACTTGATCATCAAATGGATACTTATATATTTGAATGAAATAGGCTACGCACATTTTCTATGGATTAGGGATATGGCTCAGACAAGAATTCTGGCTAGGTGTGCACTGTGACCTTGACCTTGTAGATATGGCCTTGTTTAAAGGTCATGACACATGCATCTTTTCTATGGATTTTAATTTTTTTTCATTAGATTCATACCATAAAGTTGTACACAGATCATGATGTAATGCATATATTGTATTAGAGCTGTGTTTCATGTGCAGGTACATTATTATAGTTTTTGTAATTATGCAGATTTATTATAATGTACATTTGACTTTTGTACTTTTGAAATGTGTGAAATTATCTTATCGGTTACTTAATTGTGTATTTTTGATGATTTCAAAAATTAAATTTACATCATAATCTAGCGTAATATTTGAAATCATGGTACTTATATGACTGAGGGTCATATGACTATGATGCCATAGTCATGTGACACCAGTTACTTTTGTATTTTACTTTATCATTTTTCATATGTAGCCGTAAATAACTTAATAAATCTATTTGTTTATATCTCATAATTTTTAACTTATTATAACTGTGTTACATTTATTTATGATTGTTATAATTATATTTTCAGAGCTCTATACATATCTATATGATTCGTATAATAAATGAAAACCATATAGTGGAACCTTAATATTATGACCATAAAAGGCCACTGTTACTCAAACTTACTTGTAACCTCAACATGGTATGTGAAGTTTATAGATCCTAGACTATTCTTGACAAAACATCGATAATAACCAGAGTCTATCTGCTGAAGGGCACGGAGTCTGAGAGTCCAGGGAGATTTGCGACTTTTTCCATGCAAGTACAAGTAGTGCTGGTCTTTCATCCATGTGATGTTTGGTTGAGGATTTCCCACTGCCTTGCAGGTTAAGCGGATCGTACTATTTACTGGTCGAATAATCTTCTGCCTCTCCATTTTCTCTGGGTTGGTAAATCGAGGTGGTACTGTTCAATGAAAGATTTGCGTGATTACTTCAATAGAAAGTTTTGTTGAGAAATGTCAGACAAAATGTTATTTAACAAGGGCAACGTTGCCTAACGTGGCATAATATGCCCGTCACTTAGCTTGACAGGGATCAGTTTGAATATAAAGTTTTAAATTCAATATCTTAAGAAAAACTGCTGGAAAAAGTCCATAAAATAGTTGGCATCGCATGGATAGGATAATTGAGTACCATATGGATATTTAAATTATCTAGAAACAAAGAAGATAACTCATATAACTAGGGGCATTGCTCAAAGCAATTATACCAAAATGTGAACTGGTACTGGCCCTCATTGATATAAATATATATGCCAAGTTTGAATCCAATACCTTGAAACACTGCATAAAGAAATCCGGAAAACAGTAAAATTCTTGAAAATTTCTAAGTTCAAGGTGCATAACTCTAATAACTCCAAAGTAATCATACCCAAATGCGAATTGGTACTGACCCTCATTGATATAAAGTAATAATTAAACCAAGTTTTAATTCAACACATATAAAGATCACAAAGTTCAAGGGCAAAGCCACAGCAATCATGCCCAAATGCGAACTGGCACTGACCCTCATTGATATAAAGTTATATACCAGGTTTTAATCCAACACCTTTAAAGACTGCAGAAAAAAGTCTGAAAACTAAAATCCTTGAAAATTTCTAAGTTCAAGGGCCGTAACTCTGGCAGAACCAAAGCAATCATACTCAAATGCAAACTGGTACTGACCCTTGTTGATATAAAGTTATATACTGAGTTTCAATCCAATAAGTCTGAAAAACATGACCTCTGACTGACGGATGGACAACGCCATAACACAATATGTCCCTGCAAGGTAACAAGAAGAAGTTATGACCTTGACAAGAATTCTGGCTATGTGTGCACTGTGACCTTGACTTTGTAGATATTACCTTGGTTCAAGGTCAGGACACACTCTTTGGTCATAGACTACAATTATGCACAGTATTATCTCCCTCCAAATTATAAAGGAGAAGTTACGACTCGGATCAGAATGCTGGCTATGTATGGACTGTGACCTTGACCTTGTAGATATGATTTTGGTTCAAGATCATGACACACCCTTGGGTCAAAAACCAATAATTGTGTAAAATATTTTCTCACATTTCGGACAGGAAAATCCTCATTTTTTCTTGGAAAAGATTTTATTATCTCACCCTCTGTTATCTCACCCTGTGGGTGTGGCTGAAACCGGAAGTTGATGAACTACTTCTTAGAAAGTCAGTTACACACTTCGGTCTTAGCTCATTCAGCAAGTATTCAAAGTGTATATTTTTATAAATATAGATCTAGTCATGTTGCACACACAAAGATATTATAAGTAGTTCGTCAACTTCCACTAGGGAGTATCTATGCCAAAAACTTCAAGGCAATCATATACAGGACACACAGGCAGTACATGTTACTGGGCACGAGGCTCGTCATGGATATCAAAAGGTATGGGCACTCGGATTGAGATTTCTTTGTACCTCCCAGAACATGGTGTTAGATCTTATTAATCTCCCTGCAAAGTAAAATGAAGAAGTTATGGCCCAGAAAAGTTTCATGGACAGACAGACAGACACTCAGATGGACAATACACTCCATACAATGTGATACACATCTTTGGATCATGGAAAGCAATGGTATGAAATATTGTCCAAATATTGTCCTAATCATAGCAGTAAAGAGTTATGACCTGGACAAGGATTTTGACACTGTCACCTTGACCTTTGGAGATATGATTTTGAGTCAAGGTCATGCCACATACACCTTTGGGTCATGGACAACAATTGTGTGAAATATTATACAGATCAAACCTGGCAGTAAGAAGTTATGGCATGTACAAGGATTTCTACTATGTGTGCACTGTGAACTTGACCTTGAAGATATGACTTTTGGTCGAAGTCATGACACACCCTTGGTCATGGACAACAATTGTGTGAAATGTAATCCAGATCCAACATAGCAGTAAGGAGTTACAACCCGGACAAGGATTTCGGCCAATTGCGTGTACTTTGACCCGGACCTTGGAGATATGCTCTTAAGTGAAGGTCATGACACATTATCTAAATCCAACTTGGCAGTAAGAAGTTATGGCACATAAAAGGATTTTGGCTATGTGTGCACTGTGAATTGAAGAATTGAAGAAATGACCTTGGTTTGAGGTCATGACACACTCTTGGGTCATGGACAAGTTTTGTGTGAAATATTATACTCCCAAACTTTACTTGTAGGGGTATAAATATCATCAAACAAAAAGTTCTCAAGGTATTGGGCAGACAACTGTTATCTACTGACTGACAGACTGACCAATTGACATGTGTAAAGCAATATACACCCTTCTAAGAAGAAGGGGCAGCGAAGATTTATATAAAATTTAGGCAGTCTATAACAGTATTACTATTTAGTAGAATTTTCAAAATAAATATCCGTTTTGACTAAATGAATTAAAAAATGTTTGATAATAAGCATCAAATTACAAAATAATACAAAATCATAAATAATCTACATTATGATTGGTTGTTATAGAAATCTATACTGTCTTAGAGGTACCGATGTTAATATATGATTGTAAAATTTAGATTGTACAATATGAACGCCCCTAAAGGAGTTATCATCTCTGGTTGAAAAAGTGCAGAAATTCTTCTTGTATAAATTTCGTTTGTTTATGAACATTGATACAATAAAGTATTATGGCACTTTTCACTCAAAGTGTTTCTTACATTTTGTCTTTTTTTTTTAAAGATATATTAGCATAACATAGGTAACTCCAGTATTTAAGGTTCAATACAAAACTTTAATTATTCCTAATTGGATGGAAAAACATTATTTTTAAAACTCCTTCTGGTACAAGCTCTTAATTGTTTTGTAAGAACTGCTTCAAAATGGTCATATAATTAGCTTCAAAGATAAAAGTTATAGCAACCTTATATAAGATCTTACAAGATCTTATAAATGCTTATGAAGGAAAGAATACATTAAAAATATTCTGAAAATCTTACAAGTTGAGAATGTACAGTTTTCAATTTTGAGTACAATACTTTTAAAATGCTACTAGATCTATAGTTACCACCTTCTAGAGTGCTATTGTTTTTATACACTGACTTTACTCTTGCTGTTTTCATTCTATTTCATGCAGTTGCTGTTATTAAACATAAATTGATAATGAAAGTGATAGGAATTCTGAGCACATTTTTTCCATCCCTTATGAATCTTGCTGTTATTTCATCTAATCCAGTACTTTACGAGAAATTCAATTCTCAAATCTCTATACACATAATATTCATGCACAGTGATAGAAGTGAATACATTTGAATAAGTATTTCTTTCTTTATAAAAGATTTTAAAAAATCGCAATATGCATTAAAGTATTAAAATTGAGAGGTAGTTTCTTCACTCAAGTTGTAACAATGGTGGTCAGCGGTTTTTTCTTCTTCAGATCAGGTCTATTATGAGGACCATTCCCAAGGGAAATTTCATTGTTTTTTCCACAATTTGTCTAAATTTTCCCCCAATCATTGATCTTTTAGCATTATGCAAATGGGACAAAAATTCAGAAATGAAAAAGGTACAGGTATCTTTTACCAAAAAAAAAAAAATTACTGGTGGCTTTAAGTTTTTAAAAAATGATCAGCAACTGTCTTGGCATCATGCTGAATATTTCCCTCTATTTTTAAACAAATATTACCCGATCCTGTATCACTGGTTCTCAGACAAATGTTCTTTATAGTTTTTTTCATAATTTTTTGGGGATCATCCTTTAATATAATCCTCTTCAATTTTGCTTGTTAAATATATCCACTTTTTGTTTTTTATTTCTTTGAGTTTGTTCTTAAGATTGTTAAAATCACTTTTACTCTTCTCAACTTACTTTTAAAATTCTTTTAAATTTTACTCAAAACATCTTCCCCAACAAACACATGACTTAAAGATGCCTGACTAAAATTTTGGGATATATTTATCCTCACAATCAATATATAATAGTACCGTTTTGTTCCTCGCCCGTTTGGGCAAACAGTGGAAACGATTTATGCTCACAATTTTATGATGTCACCCAAGCCAAGGCTCAAGAAGCTTAGACAGAGTAGAATATGAATAAGTCTTGTATTCCTCTCCATACTGTTTGTGAATTTCTGTTTGTTTCAACATCATGTCACATAATGGAGGATGACCAAAACCCATGCATTATTAAATTTTTTGTCGGGATTTGGGTTAACGTTACTATGAGTCTTCATATACTACACTTACCAAACACAGATGCTGTCACCACTAGTACAGATGCTAGCACTACCCAAATCAGCATCATTTCTATTACTTCGAACAACAACTTTTTTTCCGGAAGCAGTGAGTGCGCACAATTTCCCGCCAAATTGTCAACAAACAGGATGAAAAATGTAGATGACCGATTTGTCAATGTCGTAATATTATGTATTCACATATAATATTCATAAAGTTTGTAATGTAGAAATATCAATTTTGCCGTAACTGTATTGGCATTTCCATAGTCCTTATTGATTTTTGCACTCATTAACAGTGTCAAACACTTTAACAGAAAACTTGAGAAGCACACTTTTTGTTGCACAGATGAAAACTTTATTCTTTTTGACATGTTACGATAAAGATAACCGAAACTTTCCATATACTAGTATACTGTTATGTGTAATACTATCATATACCAGTATACTGATATGTGTAATACTATCATATACTAGAATACTGTTATGTGTAATACTATCATATACTAGTATACTGTTATGTGTAATACTATCATATACCAGTATACTGTTATGTGTAATACTATCATATACCAGTATACTGTTATGTGTAATACTATCATATACCAGTATACTGTTATGTGTAATACTATCATATATTAGTATACTGTTATGTGTAATACTATCATATACTAGTATACTGTTATGTGTAATACTATCATATACTAGTATACTGTTATGTGTAATACTATCATACACTAGTACACTGTTATGTGTAATACTATCATATATTAGTATACTGTTAAGTGTAATACTATCATACACTAGTATACTGTTATGTGTAATACTATCATATACCAGTATACTGTTATGTGTAATACTATCATATACCAGTATACTGTTATGTGTAATACTATCATATACTAGTATACTGTTATGTGTAATACTATCATATATTAGTATACTGTTATGTGTAATACCAGAGACATATATACACAGAGACTGGAAACTCCCATTGAAAGCTATATAGCTCCCTGACATAAGTAACATTTCCCGACAGGCATCTCGATAAGCCGAAAGTCCGCCATATTGTTCTCGGCATTCATTCGCTTGAAAGCATTAAGCTTGCAAAGAAGGGGAATTTTCATCGCTTTTTAAACAAAGGTAGTTCAGATAAGTAAAAAAAGCAATATACTAATCATTTGAATCATAAAACATTTCATATATGATCTATTCAATGTGAAGACATAACCCCGATCAGAAGCCATTAGCGTGATAGACTTCTGAAAACATTCACTTGGGTTTATGCAAAACATTTACACAATATTGAAGCACATGCCACCATTTTTCGTTTATAGCACCATCAATGTTTATTATAATCATAGTGCTTTAATTTTCATATGAAATATCAGTAAATCATGCATAATCACCCGGTCGTATTTGAGGACCTCGCGACATTTTTCTCCTCACTACCGAACCCGCTGAGAAACGACAACGGCAAGAAAAATTGTTAAAACAACAAAAATTAATGTCCTTTACATGACTAAACTCACACGTGTGTGTTAAGAAAGGTTTCAGACACATTTTATATCATTGGGTGTAGAAAGACTTTATTCGTTATTTGATTTTAATCCAATTTTATCTACGCGGTAAATATTCAATCGTTTTTAACAAGAAAACCGATACCATACCATATAGAGCAAAATAATCATATAACCTGTCGATATATATATTGTTTTTATATTGAAAGTCATACTATAATCATCAAAGAAGTCATAGTTGTTATTGTAGTAAGAACTGAAGCAGTTTTAAACACGTAAGGGGACATCTTGCAATGCAAATTTTCTGTGGCCGGCGGGTCGCCATTTTGTTTTTGTTGTTTGTGTGGTTTTTTTTTTTCTTCTTTTTTATAAAGGAGTAAATCTTGTTGGTATCACGTGAAGTGTGCACAACAGGTACAGAAATTATTTTGTTTTATGATTTACCATCTGAACATTAAAATAAACATTAAATTGTTATTTACTACCTTCCTAGATGCATTGATTGCTCAGCCTTAACAACTCCTATAAAATGGCAACAAGTGCTGTTTAGAAAATAAAATAATAAATAAATAAATAAAAATAATAAGTGCGGGGGGGGGGGGGCACAGACACATTAACAAATTAAAGTTGCCATTTAAGTACGAATTGAAGAAGTTATCAATACGTAATTGGACATATTGCAATGCGAAATTTCTTTAGACGCCTGGATCGCCAGTTTCTTTTTACTTCTTTACATAGGAGGGAGTAAAACAGCTCATACCACGTCAACAGTGCATAAAACATTATTTTGTTTGCTATTTACCATCTGAATTTTTAAATAAACACAACATTGTTATTTACTGCCCATGAATGACAAAGACAGACGCTGGTGCTTCCCCTGGGGTGGTGAACAAACAGTAGTAAAGGCAGGGGCATTGATTGCATATATCAACAACTCGTAAATGGCAACAAACGCTGTTTAAAATGAATAAATATATAAATAGAAATAATTATTTTAAAAAAGCAGGAAATGGAGGCGTCTCAGTAAAAATCTTGGTTTTAAAAATATTTTTTATAATGATTAATCATACAAGTTTGTCTCGATTTTGTTAGAAAGAAAAAGGAGAATATTATTTCTACACATCGATAGAATTAACAAAAAAATATAAAAGAAAAAAAATAATAATAAGTGCCCGTAGAATTTGAACTGAGGTGCGTCGGCAGGAAACACCTACTGCGCTATGCGTCCCCGGGGGATATCCGACGGTTAAAATCGGTGTATTGTAGAGCGCGGTCACCTAATTAGCATAACAAAAGGACGTGCATCATATGCCGGACGAAGCGGCGAGTTTCCAGTCTCTGTGTATATATCATACACCAGTATACTGTTATGTGTAATACTATCATATACTAGTATACTGTTATATGTAATACTATCATATACCAGTATACTGTTATGTGTAATACTACAATATACCAGTATACTGTTCTCTGTAATACTACAAAATACCAATATACTGTTCTCTGTAATACTATCATATACTAGTATATACTGTTATGTGTGTAACAGGCATATACCAATACACTGTTATGTGTAATACTATCATATACTAGTATACTGTTATGTGTAATACTATTATATACTAGTATACTGTTATCTGTAATACTATTATATACTAGTATACTGTTATCTGTAATACTATCATATACCAGTATACTGTTATGTGTAATACTATCATATACCAGTATACTGTTATCTGTAATACTATCATATACCAGTATACTGTTATGTGTAATACTACAATATACCAGTATACTGTTATGTGTAATATTATCATATATTAGTATACTGTTATGTGTAATACTATCATATACTAGTATACTGTTATGTGTAATAATATCATATACTAGTATACTGTTATCTGTAATACTATCATATACTAGTATACTGTTATGTGTAATACTATCATATACTAGTATACTGTTATCTGTAATACTATCATATACTAGTATACTGTTATGTGTAATACTATCATATACTAGTATACTGTTATGTGTAATACTATCATATACTAGTATACTGTTATTGTGTAATACTATCATACACTAGTATACTGTTATGTGTAATACTATCATATACTAGTATACTGTTATGTGTAATACTATCATATACTAGTATACTGTTATGTGTAATACTATCATACACTAGTATACTGTTATGTGTAATACTATCATATACCAGTATACTGTTATGTGTAATACTATCATATACCAGTGTACTGTTATGTGTAATACTATCATATACTAGTATACTGTTATCTGTAATACTATCATATATTAGTATACTGTTATGTGTAATACTATCATATACTAGTATACTGTTATGTGTAATACTATCATATACCAGTATACTGTTATGTGTAATACTATCATATACTAGTATACTGTTATGTGTAATACTATCATATATCAGTATACTGTTATGTGTAATACTATCATATACTAGTATACCGTTATCTGTAATACTACCATATAATAGTATACTGTTATGTGTAATACTACAATATACCAGTATACTGTTCTCTGTAATACTACAAAATACCAATATACTGTTCTGTGTAATACTATCATATACTAGTATATACTGTTGTGTGTGTAACAGGACTCGGCTGTCTCTGAGCGCCTGTCTTGAGGTTCGTGAGGATTTCTAGCTCACAACCATGTATACCAATAAAATTTGTCAGATGAAGGAGACAAGGAAAACAACAAGTTGGTAATTTATTGTAATGACACAAAACAACAATTAAAAGGAGAAATGAACAAAATATGTGCAACTATAATGATAAAAAGCCACCCCCTATTACTAAACGGACTGACGGACAGACATAGGTTATTTCCTACCCCTATGAATTTAGATTGAAGGCCGAAAGTTTAAGTCATGCTGACTTATGTACATACTAGAGAAGAGTTGTTTGTATTACCTGCGGTAATGTAAGCAACCAAGTGAAAAATATTCACCAAAACTCGGTTATATATAGGGAAATTTACCTGGAATCACGTGAAACAAACTAAATTTAGAGTACCGTGAAGAGATTTAAATGCCTAACAATAGATTAATACATAGCTATTGTACACTGAGTGAGAATAAATTTAACTCAGGTAACTTTTATCCAAATACAGGCTTACATTTTGCTTCCCTGTGAAATGTAAGTATTAATTTATTAATGATTACCTAATGTGTTTCTGTCACACTCTCCCCCCCTTAAACAAAAATACGCATGCAAATATTTTTTATATAAACTATGGCATCATTGACATAAACACAATAACTATATATTGAATGTAAACAACCCTAACGCAATTCCACTGAAAATTGTCACTATTTGAAATGAAGATAAACAATATTTCAAACAAATTTACACGCGGCAAGACAGTTCACAGTCATTTTTCACACTAATTCCAATGTTGATGCAAGGTCGTCGTCCATATCCTGATGCTTGATAGGTACGGAGATTTCATCTTTCTCTGATAATTTCCAATTTTGTTTTCTTCTTTTAATGCCATCGACAGATACCTCCTCATCCCTGTTAACCGAGCACTGTGGATGAGCTTCCCGTAAGGGATCAGAATCCACAATATTGATATTTCCCTGTCTGGCATCCGCTGCCTTCCTTTTTCTCCTGACCGCTCCCAGTGGAATTGATACCATTGGTATACGGGCTCCTTTAGGATCAATGTATCCATGTGTGGGACGTCTTACAGTTTCGAACTCAGATTCACTGTTGCCGATCCCGTGGCTAATATGTTCGGAGACAATGCTTCTGCATTAAGCTAAAATCTTTAAAATGGGGAGTGGTACATCCCTCTACATGGCAACACATGCCACGTACTGGCCACTGGAGAGTGATGTCCTCATCCAGGGCCCTGATGTCATGACTCGGTTGACACGTCTAGAATATCCATTATCCTGAAAAATTCAACGTGTAAGTAAATTATAAATATCAGCAAAAGTTAATATTTTCAAGAGATAATATTTACATCCCATTTTCAATAATTCTAAACAATGAAAAATCAAAACGAAATCTATAATTCAAATCCGGAATTTTAAATGCATTATAGATTCGACATAAATAAACTTCACATGTCATGTACTTCTGATACAACAATTTCAGACGAAAAATGTACTTATATTTTAATTAATCTTCATGGAGAGTATATTTCTCTTGCCTTGGGATTGGAGAAGGTGACACTGATGTGGCTGGTGAATATTCTTCATCATCAACCCGCTCAGGCATGTCCTTTAGTGGCTCACTCGCAGTCGCAGATTCAACCGTTGAGTCTATGTCTGCTTCATCGTCAAGCCAGCTAGGACGAGGACAATCGCCCTAATGAGGTTTGAGATGATCAACATGAACGTTGATAAAAGGAGAATTTTCATCTTTTTGTATTGGATAATTTACTGTACCCAATTGTTTGGTAACTAGAAAGGGACCTGTCCAACCATGACATAATTTTTTATTTGCCAAAGGGGGATACCAACGCCAGACCCACTGACCTACTTGATAACTTCGTGGCTTTAAACCCCTGTCATCATTTTTCTTTTGTCTAGAGGCAGCTATTTTAAGGTTTTGAAAAGCGTACTGAAAAGCATCTCTTAGAGCTTGTTTTAACCATTCTACATAGAAAACAGGACACATTTGTTCAGGGCCACTTGGAGGATATCCAACGGATATGTCTAAAGAAAAAAGAGGAGTCACTGGCTCAGTTATGTGGCAGAAGTCACCATGGAGCTATACAATACATGAATATAAATAATATACAATAATAATAATAATAATAATAATAATAATAATTGAATTAATGAAAAGAATAATAATGATGATAATCATGGTATTCATGTGTTATGAAAAATAGCTAAATTAAAAAAAAGAAAGTTATGTTAGGACTGCACCCATCTGTACTAGAACATATAACACATTACAAAAATATTTGATTGTAGTGCAATTACGATACCGACTTAGGACGGTCATTTCATTTCACAAAAGCCAAGGTTCAGGACCATGTCTCCTTTGAAAGAGGTTTGGACAAGGCCCGTCATATAGTCTCCACCGCCCTGTTAGTCAGCTTGCAACGTTCAAGTAAAAGTCTGCATAAGGCTGTAGAGGGACCAAATACAAGACCTATAGTCTTTTTGATGATCTCAATATCATATTGTCTATTTAGAAGACGTTTGACTATTTTATTACATGATAAAATAACGTTATCGGAGCCTTTTACTTTCCTTAGTTTATATACGAGATCACCGTAAAAATTAGGATGGGAAATTCCATTGGATACATACTGTTGAAAAGAAATATTTCCAAATTTAGATAGAAGTTCTGAATAAGATCTGAAGAATTTGCCGAATGTTTTTCTTAGTTTGTGATATCTGTAACCCTGAGTTAAAAGTTTAGTAGTAATTTGTAAATTTCGTTTATGAAAGTCCAAAACATCGGTACAGCCTCTGACAAATCGAACTAATTGAGATATATAGATACCATATGATGAGAGTCGAGGGACATCGCCATCCAAGTAAGGGAAAGTTACAATAGGAAATCCAAAATTCTCACGTTTATCATAAATATTCGTATATATTAGGTGGTTGATAATTTTGATGTTTAAATCTAAAAAAGGTGTAGATTTATCTCAAGTATTAGCTTTATTCAATGTGAGCTCTGGTGGATATATTTCTGATATAAATTGTTCGAATTCAGGGTTGTCGATAACCAAAATGTCATCCAGATATCTGCAAGTATTATCAAATTTGTCAATGAGGTCAAACGTTTTTATTTTTGAATAGAAACCATAAAATCCCTCTCATAACAATAGAAATAAATCTGCTATCAGAGGCGCGCAGTTAGTACCCATAGGAATTCCAACTATTTGTTGATATATCTTGCCATCAAATTGCACAAAAATATTATTCATGAGAAAATCTAGTGCTTTACATAATTACTAGCAAGTCCAGTATTTATATGAAGTATATTGTTTGTTGGAAAAGAATCCGGAGTTATTTGAAGTACATATGTACGTTTTAGATTCTCTGTGAAAACACCATTGTATAAGAGACAACAACTTGCTTTTAATCAAATCATGAGGTAGAGATGTATAAAGTGTAGAAAAATCAAACTTAGAGATTTGAGTCGCTTTAAAATTTAACGAAAGAAGATTGTCCATAACTTCATGAGAATTTTTAATCGACCAAAAGTAATTGATGTTACTATTATGAAATGCGACATCACAATATTTGATAATATGATAATAAAGGAAACTGAATTTCTCTGCCAAACATTAGCAGATTTGGGGAACATTTTGTACTTTCATGAACACTTGCCCCATTAAATCATACGATAAATGATCATCCCATTCATCTTTATGGTCATTAACAAATGAGGAAAGTATAGTTTGAATCACTCAATCATTCCATCAAAGTTTGGTCGGTAAGGAGCAGTTCTTGTCTTTAACAAAGAACAAAGAATAGAAAACAACTCAGACTCAAACTCAAGACCTTGATCAGTATGGATGATTGTTGGAACACCAGACCTACAGATAAATTCTGTTACAAGCTACTGTCAATGCAGTATGGTCAGGTATTGCGTAAGCTTCCTCCCATTTTGTGAAATAATCTCCTAACTACCATAATATATTCATTCTCGTCCCTGATGATTGGCAAAGGACCCATAATGTCAATGGCTATGCGTTCTAAAGGTCTGGTGCCATATGTACAAAGATTCGTATATTTACGAGCACTCGTAGGGTTTACGAGTAATGTAAAGATGATGGATAAATCCAAACCACAAGTCCAAAAATCATGAAACCATAGGACATACAAAATCAGTGAAAATGAAAAACAAATGGAAAATAACAAAATATGTCTACATGAAGAGCATATGTGAACCCCTGTTATGGAGTGAGATCAGGTGCCCGGAAAATGTTACGAATTAGTAAATCATATATACAAAACAACTCGTAGACGAGTTACGAACTCTTAACTTTACGAGTACTCTTACGCATGCGCTGTGCATATATTTCACAGAAACAAATGACGCTTCATATATTTCAGGAGCCCGTTTTATCTACATGTGTAAATGTTTGGCTTACTAATTCGTACGCCAATCCCGGGCAATGGTGCAAGTCTATTTTAGTGCTTACATGCATTCTTAGTTCAACGAAATGCGGGTTTCATCAACAGTTGTAAATGTGTACGCAAATGTGCGTAAGGATCCGACTAGCGAGTTGACTTAACTTTATGCAGCACAAATGCATGCATCATATTAAAGTCAAAGTGTTCTTCTTACAGATGTATATAACTTTAAGAAATTATGTGTGCATCTACACACGATGTGCTTGTAAACATGTAGGCCTATCGTGGTGACGTCATTGAATCGTAAGCAATACTTCGAAATACGTCATCAAAAGAAAGTGATAAAACTATCGCGATAAGCACATATGCCGCCACATACATCAGTGGCGGATCCAGGATTTCCGAAAAGGGGGCCCCAAATGGGTATTAGCCAAAGTTCTCAGCCATTTTTGGTGCAAAATCTGGATTTTTACTAGTATATATGTGACCAGAAAGGGGGGGCGCCCCCCTCTAAATCCGCCACTGTACATGTACATCTATAAAGTCAAGCGGTTCACGAATTAAGACGAAATAGAAAAAAGAGAACCCTCCCTCTCCTCTCTGTCAATCTAGTATAATAATATACATGTGAGACACCTTCCTCAAGGCAACCCTCCCCCTTTCCTTGCTGAAAAATATTTTTAAAAAGTAAAACAGACTAGACTCTAATAAATACCAAATTAGAGATCTACATATTACATTTCCAGTAGGCTATTTGAATTTTTGCGTGTTACGTGTATATATAATCTAAGCCTACGAATTTTCTTTTGAAAATATTTTCAAAATAAATCTATCTAATAAAGCTTTTAATATTTTTTTCCGAGGAAGTCGAAATTCTTATTCATAACATCAAAATTATACTAAATGATTAACACAAACTTTCGAACATATTGACAGCAGAGAGAAAGCAAATAGAGTAGTTTGTCATTACGGAAAAGTACGTATCACTAAATCACCACTGTACTCGTTCGCCATATTTTTAGATAAGAATGACTTACGAGTGCTACTGTAGCACTCGTAGATTAACGAGTAGAATCACTCGTAAGTTACGTTTACGTAACTTCGTACATATGACTTCACTCGTAAATTTACGCTACGAGTGACTTACGAGTACTCGTAGGGTTTACGAAATTTTGTTCATATGGGCCCTGTTTACTAAGTGGCTAACTAGGGGTGACTTCCCTTTCCCTGGACCAAGCTTAATCCTAGCACACATGTCACATTGCTGACACCAACGACGGATATATTCAGTCATGCCAGGCCAATAGTATCTCCTTTTAATAAAACTCAAAGTCTTGTCTCTACCAAGATGTCCTGTAAATCTACTATTATGGAAATGTTCTAAGATTTTCCTTCTGATGACTGATGGTACAACTAGCTGGATTTGCTCTATGCCAGTTTGAACTTTAACTTTTCTATGCAAGATGCCATCGGCATCAACAAACAAAAAAATTCCACATAATACAAAATGTTTTGACTTCCTTATTAAACTCATCGAATTTATGTCTAGGGGGTTTGTTTGTATACTGAGTTTTCAAGTTCAAGATTTCACTTAGAACATTGTTATTTTGCTGTATTTCAGCAATCTCAGTAGTTGAGTAGTTTTTTAACCAGTTTGGGATATTGCAAGGATTCCTATCAGTAATTCTCACAGGGGCAAAATGTACATTTGTACTCCGTTCCAAGTTTACATTTGTGCATGACTTAACAGGGTTTATTTTGACCTTTGTCTCTGTTGACAGTCAGGAAAGTCAGTACGCAGGCATTTTCTAGGGGGAATTCTAGACATTCCGTCTGCATTGCCATGTAAAGAACCCTTTCTGTGACCTATATCAAAGTCATATGTTTCCAACACTGTTAACCATCTGGCTATCATACCTTCAGGTTCTTTTGAAATTTCTCAACCATTTTAGGGCTGCATGATAAGTTCTTATGATGAACTTTCTTCCCCTTAGATAATGTCTGAAGTGCTTCTTGAATGTGACCTCTGCCAGTAATTCCTTGTGTGTTGTACAGTACTTTTGTTGAAATTTGTTCAGTGTTCTACTAGCATATGCAATAACCTTTTCTTGACATTCTTGTAATTGTGACAAAACTGTCCCAAAACCTATTGAACTTGCATCAGTGTCCAAAATAAAAACACCATTCCTATTTGGATAAGACAACACAGGTGAAACTACTAACAAACATTTCAATTTGTCAAAGAAATTCTGACAATTCTCATTCCACAAAAAATTGGCATTCTTACGAGTGACCTTTGTTAAAGGAGAAGCTAATGTAGCAAAATCAGTATAAATCTCCTGTAGTGACCTGCAAGTTCCAGGAAAGCATGGACTCCATGTGCATCCTGAGGGACTGGCCAGTCTTGGACAGCTTTAACTTTTTCGGGATCACAACAGATTCCATCTTTTGACACAATATGTCCAAGATACTGCACTTGTGGTTGAAATAACTTACATTTCTTTGGCTTTAACTTTAAATTTGCTTAACGAAACTGCTGAAGAACCATCTCTAAGTTTTCCAAAGCTGTATCAAAAGTATGCCCCAAAACAATCACATCGTCTAAGTAACATAGACATCTTTGCTAGCCCCCCCCCCCCCTCAGGATCAAATCCATGAGCCGTTCAAATGTAGCAGGAGCGTGACAGAGTCCAAAGGGCATGACATTTAACTCATACAAGCCCATGTGCGTAGTAAATGCCGTTTTGTGTTTATCTTTTCCCTCTAAAGCACATTGCCAATACCCAGAAGCACAATCTAATACTGAAAAATATTGAGAACCATTTAAAGTATCCAAAATGTCAGATATTCTAGGGAGAGGATGATAAGCATCTTTCCTTGTCAACAAGTTAAGTTTCCTATAATCCACACAAAATCGTGTGCTACCATCACGTTTTGTAACCAAAACAATGGGGATGCATAGGGACTTGAACTGGGAGAAATAACACCGTCATTAAGCATTTTATTGACTTCCGTTTTTATTATTTCCCTTTTCATTATAGGAATTCTACGTAAAGGTTTTCTGAATGGAGGATTGACTCCCGTGTCAACTGCATGCTTAACAAGATCTGTTTCGCCTATTTTACCATCTTTCCCTACAAGTACATCTTGATACTTTATTAAAAGTGAAACACACTTTTGTCTTTCCTCATCGGACAATGACGAAGGTAAACTGTCAATGAGAGGGTGCAAATGCTCTGGTAAAGAATTTGAACTAAAAGAATTATTTACAACTTTACTTTGTGACGTAACCTTGACAACCGGATGCAAACTGGCGACAACAGTACTTCCGTTCAATGTTACGGGGTAAGAATTTGTATTTAAAACAGAAAGTACTATTCCACCATTATTCGTGTTGACCAATGTTCTGGGGAGCAAAATACCCTTGCTGTTTAACAGTTTGGTCGGTTCAACCATTCCTTCATTGTCATCAGTCTCACCATCAATAAACGCTTTAATGTGGACCTCGGATTCTACAGGAACTATTCTAACCTTTGAGCAAACGAAATCATCTACCTTGGCGAGACATATCGAAGATTTCCCCAATTTCAAAACCTTTCTTTCTGAAAAACAAAGCACCATTATGCTTATTCATAAAATCTTCACCCAATATGCCATCCGCCAAATCAAATTCAAGATCTGCGATCATGGTCTTATGCTCAAACAATTTCCCTGAAATTGTAAACCGAATAACCGCCCTCCCTAACACAGGGATTTCACGCTTACCAATACCCCACAGTGTCAAATCTACACTATCAATGTCAGGTTTAGGGCCTGGCAATCTATGATAAGCATTAACATCAAGAATAGTAACTGGAGAACCCGAGTCCACAAGTAAATTAACGGCTATACTATTGACATTACAATTCAGGAATAAACCATTCCTATCAAGT
Organism: Pteria penguin; assembly: GCA_035048485.1. NCBI lineage: Eukaryota > Metazoa > Mollusca > Bivalvia > Pterioida > Pteriidae > Pteria > Pteria penguin. Next base: position 93,414,623 of record CM068580.1, read on the forward strand.
GCATTGATTTGAGTATGTTGCCCTACAGGAAGACTGTTGTCCGCCAAGTTTGCATCCGGGGTCAAACTTTCGGGATCAAGCTCAACCCCTAAATTTCGGTGACATTTGGGGTTCATCTATCTTTTTGTTAGACTGCTTTTTCGGACACTTTTTGCTAATATGCCCCTTTTCTTTGCAATTATAACACATTACATCTTTCACATATTCCTATTTATACTGGATTCCTAAATTACACAAAGATCCATATAAACATAGGTTCATTGCAAGATCCAGTAAATGCTCCACCATACCTCTATCAGCCCTCCTTACCAAAATATTATCTGCAATTAAGGAGAAGCTTCAGACGTACTCCGATGTGATTTACTCTCGAAGTGGTGTTAATCAGTTTTGGATTTTAAAAAAACTCCAAAAAATTATTAGAAAATTTAAATCTCAAAATCTGACAACTATTAAATGCATTAAGTCTTATGATTTTTGTACACTTCATAACACCACGCCTCGTGATAATTTAAAAAAAACAAGCTTTTTAGAATTATCCAGATATAAATTTATTGTTTTAGGATATCCAGATACATAATTTTTGAAAAACCACTCTGAATCTAAATATAAGTACTCTGAAAATGACATTTTAACATGCTGGACTTTCTGATTGACAATATATATGTTGTGTTCGGTGACAATGTCTTCCAACAAACTATCGGAATCCCTATGGGGACTAACTGTGCTCCTTTACTACCCCATTTGTTCCTTTCGTCGTACGAAATTGACTTCATACAAAATCTTGTAAGTCAAAATAAGAAGGAATTGGCATTGTCCTTTAATTTTACATTCAGATATATTGATGATGTACTATCTATATATATAAAGAACTTTGATACATACGTACATACAATATATCCCAAGGAACTTGAAATTAAGGACACTACAATATCCAACTCATGTGCTTCATACTTAGATCTACTCAATGATATCGACCTAGATGGTAAACTTGCTACTTCAATTTATGACAAACGTGATGACTTTAGTTTCCCCATTGTTAACTTTCCATATACTAGCAGCAACATTCCTTTATCACATACGTACGGTGTTTATGTATCCCAATGGATTCGAAATGCGCGAGCGTCATCTGAGTATTGCTCTTTCATTTATCGAAGTCAACTACTAGGAGAAAAGTTGGTATGAGATATTACGACTTATGTCAACATTCCGCAAATTTTACGGTCGTGATAAAGACCTTATTTGCCCATATGATGTATCGTTGTCTGACATGCTGACTTCCTTATTTCACAGTTACTAAACCATCTGTATTACCTATACTATACAGCAGTATTTTTACTGCTTATGACATATACATGATCGGTCGGCAGGGAATGCTTACTCCTCCATGGCACCTTATCCCACCTCTGTTTTGTCAGATGTTCGTGATTGCTGATATTTTATTTACATATGTATTGTCGGGTTTCTCCGACTTCGAGTTGTGGATATCAGAACAATATCTTTGATTTGTACATACTGTTATGTGTAATACTATCATATACCGGTATACCTTTACGTGTTATACTATCATATACTAGTAGACTATTATGTGTAATACTATTGTTATGTGTTATACTATCATATACCAGTATACTGTTATGTGAAATACTATCAGGAAGTAGGATACTGTTATCTGTAATACTATCATATACTAGTATACTGTTGTCTGTAATACTGTCATATACCAGTATACTGTTATCTGTAATACTATCATATACGAGTACACTGTTATCTGTAATACTATCATATACTAGTATACTGATATGTGTAATAGTGTAAAATACTAGTATACTGTTATTTGCAATACTATTATATACTAGTATACTATTATGTGTAATATTATGATATAATAGTATCCTGTTATCTGTAATATTATCATAAACTACTACATTGTTATGTGTAATACTGTGATATACCAGGATGCTGTTATCTGTAATACTGTCATATACTACTATACTGTTATGTGTAATACTATCATATACTAGTATACTGTTATCTGTAATAATATCATATACTTGTACACAGTTATGTGTAATACTTTTATATCCTAGTATACTTTTATGTGTAATACTATCATATAGTAGTATACTGTTACGTGTAATAATATAATATATTAGTATACTGTTATCTGTAATACTATGATATGCAAGGATACTGTTACTATGTGATACTATATTATACTAGTAGACTGTTATCGGTAATATTATCATATACTAGTAGACTGTTATTTGTATTGCTGTCATATACCAGTATACTGTTATGTGTAATACTATAATATACTAGTACACTGGTATCTGTTATACTATCATACCCTAGTATACTGTTATCCGTAATAATTTCAAACTAGTATACTGTTATCTGTAATACAATTATATACCAGTGTACAGTTATCTGTAATATTATCATATAATAGTATACTGTTATGTGTAATACTATCCTATTTTGGTATACTGTTATGTGTAATACTATCATATACTTGTATATTGTTATGTGTAATATTGTCATATACCTGTATACTATTATGTGTAATATGATTATAAATTAGTCGACTATTATGTGTAATGCTACTGCTATGTGTAATACTATCATACACCAGTATACTGTTATGTGTAGTACTATCATATACTAATAGTATACTGTTATGTGCAATATTATCATAGACTAGTATACTGTTATCTGTAATACTATCATATCCTAGTACACTGTTATGTGTAAAACTTTCATATACAATTATACCGTTATCTGTAATACTATCATATACCAGTATACTGTTATCTGTAATACTATCATATACCACTATACTGTTATCTGTAATACTATCACATACTAGTGCACTGTTATCTGTAATACTATCATATACCACTATACTGTTATCTGTAATACTGTCATATACTAGTATACTGTTATCTGTAATACTATCATATACCACTATACTGTTATCTGTAATACTATCACATACTAGTGCACTGTTATCTGTAATACTATCATATACCACTATACTGTTATCTGTAATACTATCATTTATTATTATACTTTTATCTGTAATAATATGATATACTGGTATAATGTTATCTGTAATACTATCATATACTACAATACTGTTATTTGTAATAGTATAATATGCTAGTATAGTGTTATCTGCAATACTATCATATATTAGTATACTGTTATCTGTAACAATAGGATATACTTGTACACTGTTAGATGTAATACTGTCATATACCAGTATACTATAATATACTAATACACTGATATCTGTAATACTATCATACACTAGTATACTGTCATCTGTGATACTATCATATATTAGAACACTGTTATCTGTAATAATATCATATACTAGTATACTGTTATGGGTAATACTTTCATATACTAATACACTGTTAACTGTAATACTATTATATACCAGTATACAGGTCTCTGTAATACTATGATATACTAGTTTAGTGTTATTTGGAATACTATAATATAGTAGTATACTGTTATCTGTAATACTATAATTTACCAGGATACTGTTCTGTGTAATATTGTCATATACCAGGATACTGTTATATGTAATAATATGATATATTAGTATACTAGTTTACTGTAAACTGTTATACTATCATATACTACTACACTGTTATCTGTAATACTATCATATATTAGTACACTGCCATCTGTGATACTATTATATACCAGTATACTGTTATCTGCAATACTTTCATATGCTAGTAAACTGTTATGTGTATTATATTATTATATACCAGTATACTGTTATCTGGAATACTATCATATACTAGTATACTGTTCTGTGTAATAATATAATATATTAGTGTACTGTTATCTGTAATACTATCATAAACTAGTACACTGTTATGTGTTATACTGTCATATACCAGTATACTGTTATCTGTAATACTATAATTTACCAGGATACTGTTCTGTGTAATATTGTCATATACCAGGATACTGTTATATGTAATAATATGATATATTAGTATACTAGTTTACTGTAAACTGTTATACTATCATATACTACTACACTGTTATCTGTAATACTATCATATATTAGTACACTGCCATCTGTGATACTATTATATACCAGTATACTGTTATCTGCAATACTTTCATATGCTAGTAAACTGTTATGTGTATTATATTATTATATACCAGTATACTGTTATCTGGAATACTATCATATACTAGTATACTGTTCTGTGTAATAATATAATATATTAGTGTACTGTTATCTGTAATACTATCATAAACTAGTACACTGTTATGTGTTATACTGTCATATACCAGTATACTGTTATTTGTAATACATGTACTATAATATACTACTATACTGTTACCTATAATACTATCATAAACTAGTATACTGTTATTAGTAATACTATCCAAAATAGTATACTCTTATGTGTAATACTATCATACACTAATATACTGTTATCTGTGATACTCTCATATGTAAAGATGATGGATAAATCCAAACCATAGGTCTAAAAATCATAAAACCAGAGGACATACAAAATCATTGAAAATGAAAAACAAGTGGAAAATAATAAAATATGTCTACTTGAAGAGCATATGTGAACCCCTGTGATGGAGTGAGATCAGGTGCCCGGTGAGAGTGAGCATCTCCTGCTTGCTAGCAACACCCGTCACATATACCCAATAGAAAGAGTCAAATCGTGTAAATTTCATATGTATTTACATATGGAGAAGTCAAAGTAGGTAACCTTCTAGTATAGAAAGTGTCAAATCTGTGTAAAATGATCGGAATTTTTTCCTTGCGAAAGCAAAGACTGAATGAATTCAGCTTCGTATGAGTAAAGGAATATGTCGGCCAGTAGCGGAGCACAGTTAATGCCCACTGGAATGCCGACAATTTGTTTAAAAACCTTTCCTCCAAACACCACAAAAATGTTATCGATAAGAAAGTTCAACATCTGGATGACAGCTGTTTATTATTATTACAGATAACAATATACTAGTATTCTGTTATCTGTAATACTATCATATACTACTTCACTGTTATATGTAATACTGTTGTTATGTGTAATACTATCATATACTAGGATACTGTTATGTGTAATACTATCATATACTAGTATACAATTAACTGTTATACTATCATATACAATTATACTGTTATCAGTAATTCTATGATATACTAGTACACTGTTATGTGTAATGCTACAATATACTAGTATACTGTTAACTGTTATACTACCATAGACTAGTACACTGTTATCTGTAATATTATAATATACTAGTATACTGTTATCTGTAATACTATCATATACTAGTATACTGTTATGTGTAATACTATCATATACCAGTATACTGTTATGTGTAATACTATCATATACTACTAGTATATTGTTATGTGCAATACTATCATATACTATTATACTTTTATCTGGAATACTATCATATAGTAGTACCCTGTTATATGTAATACTATCATATACAGTTATACTGTTATGTGTAATACTATCATATATTAGTATACTGTTCTGTTTAATACTATCATATACTAGTATACTATTAACTGTTATACTATCATATATAATTATACTGTTATCAGTAATACTATCATATACTAGTACACTGTTATGTGTAATACCATCATATACCAGTACTGTTATGTGTAATACTATCATATACTAGTTTACTGTAAACTGTTATACTATCATATACTACTACACTGTTATCTGTAATACTATCATATATTAGTACACTGTCATCTGTGATACTAAATATATACACGGTTATCTGCAATACTTTCATATACTAGTATAGTGTTATGTGTAATACTATGATATAGGAGTATACTGTTATGTGTAGTATTTGTTTGTTTGTTTGTTTGATTATTGTTTTACGTCACTCCACGAATATTTCACGTATATGGTGACGGCATCTGCCTGATGCATTGCATACAAATTTGGACCTTTGCAACGGACCCACCCGAAGCAGTGAGGGATCTTTTACGTGCCACGCCTACCGTGACACGGGACCTCGGTTTTTACTGTCTCATCCGAAAGACAGAACACCGGTGTGCCCCGGGCGGGAGTCGAACCCGCGACCTCTCGATCACGAGCCGAGCACCTTATCCACTAGGCCACACCGGCTTGTTATGTGTAGTACTATCATATACTACTAGTAAACTGTTATATGTAATACTATGATATATTAGTATACTGTTATCAGTAATACTATCCAAAATAGTATACTGTTATGTGTAATACTATCATATACTAATATACTTTTGTCTGTAATACTATCATATCCTAGTACACGGTTATGTGTAATAGTGTCATATACCAGTACACTGTTATGTGTAATACTTATACATAGAATACCTCGTTTTAAGAATCGTGCCTAGCGGCTATAGCTTTGGTTTATGCCTTCGACATTAAGCCCGGCTCATAAATCTGCTATAAGGGGAGAGTGCAATCGGTTCCCATGTGAATCCCAATACTCTGTTAAGTCTTTCCATTACATTGTACATAAGTATTATCCATTAAATAGTAAAATGTGATGGCATTTCATAACTCAGTACAAGTCCAATATTTATAATTATCACACTGTTTGTTTTAGAAAAATGAATATTGTTGTTAATTGTTTTAATATTTAAGTCTAAAAAAGGTATTTCCTGGTCGGAAGAATTGCCTTTGTTTAATTGAAGTTCAGATGGATAAATGTCAGATATACAGAAATAGTTACTGGCTCAGTTATGTGGCAGAAGTCACCATGGAGCTATACAATATAGTTTTCAAACTCAGGATTATCGATTACTAAAATATCATCAAGATATCTAGAGGTTTCATTGAATAGAATGCATAAAGTCTCTCTCATAACAGTATAAAAATAAATCTGCTATAAGGGGAGCGCAGTGAGTGCCCATAGGAATACCAATAATCTGATGATAATTCTTACTATTAAATTGTACATAAATGTTATCCATCAAAAATGTGATGGCATTACACAACTCAGTACAAGTCCAACATTTATAATTATCATATTGTTTGTGAGAGTAAAATCCAAATGTAACTGAAGTACAGAGGTATGATTTAGACTCTCTGTTAAAACACTAGCGTATGAGAGACAGCAATTTGGTTTCGATTAAGTCATGAGGTAAAGAGGTGTTGGAAAATCAAAAGTAGAAACGTTATTAGCCTCAAAATTTCTCCAACGGAATTTTTCTATGACTTCGTTAGAATTTTTGATAGACCAAAAGTAATTGACGTTACTGTTGTTTCAATAATTGATAACATGGTCTTTAACTGCAGTAAAAGCGGAGGTAATATGTTTAGAAAGTACAGTTGTAGAGCAATGACTAGAATTTGATACAAAACGTGATGTATATGGATTTTTGTGTAGTTTGGGAAGCCAATACATTGTTGTAAGATAATTTTTATCAATGCTTAAACTGAAGTCACACATAGCTTTACAGTGGTCAGATAGGATCTTGTCTTTGAACAATGGGGTTTCACCATACGTAGAAGTAGAGTTCAATTCCGTTTTAACAACTGAAATATACTGTATTTTTCAAACAATGATAATATTATTAGCTGCTTTGTCAGCAGGTAAGTACATAAGTATTATGTAAATCAGCCATTTTCTTTTTTATAGACTGGACTGGTATATAATGTGATTGTTTGAATAAATGGGGATTACTTGTAAAATTATCGATGCGAATATTGTTAATTTTTAAAATTTCACTTTTCCAGTCATTAAAGGCATGTATTTTTACACCTTCTTTTTTACACCATCATTTACACTAAGTGTTTAAGTAGTTTTTTAAGTGTTTTTTTTTTAAATAATATTTCGGCATTTGGTAAAATCTATCCTGGAATGTAATCTATACTTTGGCCCTTTATTAAAAAGTGAACGTAAATATTTATCCGAAATATATTTCAGATCACCTGTAATAATATGGACCGCAGGCTGATGAATGAATTTATAATTATTGCATGAACAGGAGTCAAGAGAATTTAGATTAGATGTGACTGCATTGGATTTAAATATAAGATTTCTAATAGGTTTTTTGTACTGATAGCAAATCAGAGGTGGTTCAAGATTCTCGAAATACTGAGGAATGTTAGATTTGACTCTATGAACACGAAAAGTATTAGAAATATTAAGCAGATCTAAACCTTTATTTACAAATATAATCTTGATAAATTGCGATTTTGGAGGAAGCGATTGTATACGTGGGAAAAGTTTGTTATATGCAAATGCTTTAATCATTTTAAGTCTAAATCAATCCGTATAACGTAATTTAATAGATAAGCCTCATCCAGGATAGGTATTAATCTGGTGACCAGAATACATGATAATGCATGTAGAAGTTCGTGGCGACCGTTATTTCTGGCAATCCGCAGTAGATCGTCTAATGACCTAGTATTATCCATATTCAATAAGCGGTTCGGACAAAAGAATCTGATGGGGTACATTTCATTTCGCTGATTAGCCTTTATGTGAACGTTAAATGTTGAATTTTAATGGATAGAGAAATTATTAAAATATGACGCGAATGTCTTTATGCTTTCGGTTTGAAAGCAATTTACCAGTCAGGAAGACTTCTATGTACTGGCAGCGATGAATGAGCTGTGAATGCGTCAAAACACGTGGCAACTAAAACATGTGAATTCAATGTGTTACCTTAGCGTGCTGAATTGACAGTAAGTAAATATTTAACAAAGCGGGGATATATACCCATGTATGATATGAACACACCATTACATAATTACCTACGCTATATAATTATATAGGTGGTTTTCTTCTGCTTCAAATAGCTGTAGATACCGCTGAATTGAAAAAATGAAGTATATTTCATCCGAACAATTCCCATACCTCAGCCCAGTATTGAAGTTCGAGGTATGATCTCAGCCCGATATACTTAGATACAATAAATAAGTAGGAAATCACTGTCAAACCATTATTCAATTAGGGTTTGGTAGAGAGAGTAGTATTTCAAAGCTTTTGATTATACACAAAGTTAAAATTTGAAGTGTAAGACAAAATGGAGAAAACTGAAGATAAAGCAATGATTAAGTATCTATTTAAAAAGAGGATGATACGAAGGACATTAATGAAAATCCTCTGAAAGGAGTCACCTTTTTATAGTACTGGTATAGAATAGATAGACCGATGAGTTAAGGGGAATTAGAGCACTGAAGATGAACAATTTGAACGTCCGGATTGTACTTAATTCCGTATTCAATTATGTATATGTGTTTTACCTTATGTATGAAATACTGTTATTTTTATCTATTCCATCATAAGCATTACAGTTTATGATGAATAAACTATATACTATACTATTAATAGTACTTGTATTGTATATACTAGTCCCACACTGAGTAAAAAACGAAGAAGTACCGAAGGGTAAACCATATCTCATAGTCCATTGAATAAAGGGGACAATATAGTGTTTAGTGTCATATTCAGACAAATGCGAACCCCAATAAAATAATAAAATGAAATGCTTCATACTGGTCCCATACTGAATAAAATGCATTGCTTCATACTGATCCCATACTGAATAAAATGAAATACTTCATACTGGTCCCTTACTGAATAAAATGAAATGCTTCATACTGGCCCCATACTGAATAAAATGCATCATACTGATCCCATACTGAATAAAATGAAATGCTTCATACTGGTCCCATACTGAATGAAATGAAATGCTTCATACTGATCCCATACTGAATAAAATGAAATACTTCATACTGGTCCCATACTGAATAAAATGAAATGCTTCATACTGGTCCCATACTGAATAAAATGAAATGCTTCATACTGGTCCCATACTGGATAAAATGCATCATACTGGTCCTATACTGAATAAAATGCATCATACTGGTCCTATACTGAATAAAATGAAATGCTTCATACTGGCCCAATACTGAATAAAATGCATCATACTGGTCCTATACTGAATAAAATGCATCATACTAATCCCATACTGAATAAAATGAAATGCTTCATACTGGTCCCATACTGAATAAAATGAAATACTTCATACTGATCGCATACTGAATAAAATGAAATACTTCATACTGGTCCCATACTGAATAAAATGAAATGCTTCATACTGGCCCAATACTGAATAAAATGCATCATACTGGTCCTATACTGAATAAAATGCACCATACTGATCCCATACTGAATAAAATGAAATGCTTCATACTGGTCCCATACTGAATAAAATGAAATGCTTCATACTGATCCCATACTGAATAAAATGAAATACTTCATACTGGTCCCATACTGAATAAAATGAAATGCTTCATACTGGTCCCATACTGAATAAAATGAAATACTTCATACTGGTCCCATACTGAATAAAATGAAATGCTTCATACTGGTCCCATACTGGATAAAATGCATCATACTGATCCCATACTGAATAAAATGAAATACTTCATACTGGTCTTTTTTCTTACATACTGGATAAAACGAAATGCTTCATGCTGGTCCCATATTGAATAAAATGGATTATTCACATAATATAGAGAAATAGAAAATCAAAACGTTTGTCCCTGCCAGAGAATCGTCAATCTCAAGTTCGATATTGGTTTCCAACGTGTGGACTTTCCATAATTTTATAATTCATATAACATTTGATTCAGGGTGTTTAAATTAAATTGTAAAAAAGAGCACAATGAAAAGAAATGAGGATCAGAACACGACTGGAAAAAGCCTATCTGCGAAATGTCTATATGTGCAGGTGGGATGATTTGTTGACAAAACTTTATACATTGTTGAACCTCTTTTTTCGCATATGATTTAGATTCTTGATTAAATGAGTATTTTTATAAATAAATAAATAAAAGACAATTAGATTATCCTTGCACAATGCTTAATGGTAAATATATATAATAACAAATTATAAGCGAAACAAATTGTGAAAAAAGGAAAAGACATCTGACCCAGTTGCATGTGAAATTTGTTACGGACATGAGAAGTAATCCAGAATAAGCGTTTAAAAAGACACCACAAAAATATTCGATTGCAAATGCAGTTAAGTACAAGGACAACGGTATCGAAATAGTTTAAACTTTAAACCCTTTTTATCAATAGAGATGAATAGTTGCACGCACCTAAAGAGATCGATACGAACACTGTGGACGTTTTTTAAAAACACATTTCTATAGGGCGCCGTTAATACATACATTAACAAAATATTATAACAAATTTGTATACATGAGACAAGACATCGAAGACAAGACCTCTGACAAAGCTGTATGACAAAAATCATCAAGGACATGCACACAAACGTAATAGTAGAATATACACGGAAAAACCGCATTACAAAAATATTCGAATACGCTACGGTTACTATACCGACTTAGGGCGGTCAAATGAAGTAACAAACGTCATTCAAACGGTGTGGTTACATGTAATAAATATCGGAACAAGCGTATAAATTTAGTGCACCATATGCAAATGTTTATTTCTTCAGCGCGCCGTCAATACTTATATTAACAAAATATTATTATATACATATTAACGAATAATAATAATGCCATGAACATCACCGATGAGATATGAATCGGGGGGTTGTCATTTCCCTAGGGAACTATCATTTCACCAGTAGTGGCATTGAGCTAGCGCTAAATATACCCCCAGACCTTATTTGTGGGGTTGGGTGTGTGTTAATAAACATCAGAACATATATACGTGTTTTCATTTAGAGCACCTAATGCGCATTTTGACAGCTCATGCCTCTTCGGTGATGCTCGAGGACGATTCTAAGGAAATCCAAAGTGTAAGTATTTGAAGAAAAAACTCATTATCAAACTGATTCACACGAAACAGCTAGAATCGATAACAACTACAAAAAATTATTTTCACATCTTTCATATTCTTAGTATTTACTACAAACAGATGAGCAACACGTTTTAGTATTAGTATTAGTAAATACTAAGAAAATTTTGGGGTTGATCGAATCCCTTCTTTCTAAACTAAACGGGCAAAACCTACACGGTTTCACATCAAGACGAATGCGAAGACGAATCTTTTTTCAAAGACCCTGATGTGATAAAAAGCCTTTTAACACCCTTCCCATTACACCAGCAAAAAAAATCTTAATAATACGTTTACATTTAAACGAAAGAGAAGAAAAAGATGTATGTCTGACCTTGCTATATGAAAAAATTGCAAAAGACATGCAGAGCATAGATGAAGATGTACATTAAAAGACATCATCAAAATATTCGAGTGTAATAAAGATGCGGTACCGAATAAAGAGAGTAAATGGAAGTAACTCAATGTGTTTGTTTTACCTGTGTGCGGATCTTTTTTTCAAAATCAGCACAAAAGTAGTGCCGTGAAAGAAAGGCACACACACTACACTGCTCTTCATATTTTTATATATTTTGAGAACTCCAATCATTCGGCTACGAGCATCACTGAAGAGACATAACTTGTCGAAATGCGCATATGGTGCACAAAATTAAAAGGTATATATGTTCTATATTTATTAAAAATCTTCCATATGGAGAACAGGGATCAACAGATCACTCAATTTTAGAGTTAACCAAAAAAAAAATATGAAAAACAAAATTTTGAAACAAAAAATAAACTAGGAATCAACATGAGCCAACTGTGCTTTGCCATCTAAAAGAAAGTAACAGTGCCCGAACTGTAGGAGTCCAGGATATTACTTAGACATCCTAGTGGAAGAATCAGGATTTGATTCGACACAAAAAACATTTTTTGCCACAAATATTATTTCAACAGTGATTGAAAATCATAAATCATTTCTCAGTGCTTTTCGTACTTAAACTATATTAAGACCTGCATTTCAGGTCACAGTGCATATGAAAGGTAAAGATTTATCTAGACTATAACTTTTTAACCCTTGCATAGATTGAATAATATTTCACAGAATTGTTGCCAAGGGTCCAAGTGCGTGTCATGACCTAAAACAAAGTCGTATCTGCAAGGTAAAAGTGACAGTGCTTATGTTTCTTTTTAATTGAAGCAACAGGCAAATTTTGACGTCAGACGTTGTTCTTGTTTCAATAAACAATTAGCATCTCGGTTCACAATTAGCATCTCGGTTCAACTTTACATACAGATAAGTCGATGGTGTTTTGTCGATTAACAAACCTGATTTGATCACCTCAACTCGAGATAAAACATACTACAGAGAGCACATCTTCTGCTTCATACCTCGATATACTGCTATCAATTAGTGACGATGGTTCATTAGTAACCTGTCTCTATGACAAACGTGACGATTTCAATTTCATTATTACCAACTTCCCTTTTCTGAGTAGCAACATACCTTCCTCTCCCGCATATGGCGTCTTCATTTCACAACGCTATGTCAGGGCATGTTCTAAATTTCGTCCTGAGAGCGAGGCTTCTTGCCACGAAACTACTCTCACAAGGATATATTGAGGAACCTTTGAATTGTCACTGAGGAAGTTCTATGGTCGTTATAGGGATCTATTGCAATTTCAGATTCCTCTGTCAAGAATGTTTACCAATGTTTTGGGATCTGACCATACAATATAACCATCTTAACTTTTTGACTATACTTGATTTGACATAATACGTATATACATGTATATACAGATATTTGTTCACTTGCGTTTCCGATACCAAAATTTCAAGCAGGGAGCATTTCTTGCCTTGAATGGGAAATTTGACCTCGTGTTCCTGTCTCGTTCGTATTTTCATGCGTGTATATTTATGTATTTACCTGCTCGACTTGAAAGGTTGCTGCAAAACTTTTGAGACGGGTGTTGCATGCAACCAGGGGACGCTTACTCCTCGCGGGTACCTGGTCTCACCTCCATTTTATTGGGATTCGCATTTGCCTGAATATGACACTAAACACGATATTGTCCCCTTTAATGAATGGACTATGGGATGTGGTTTACCCTTCGGTATTTCTTCGTTTTTTACTTCATGATATAATGGACATATCTGTCGTATATATTACATAAAGTGAAATTTTTCTTGTCTACAAAAGCATAATACTTTTTAAATTACCTACGCATTGTAATAGATTAATGATTAAAAGTCGTCATGGTAACTGTTTTGTATCCTCCATCCACCTATCAAAACCAAATTTGACATGTTTCTATATAAATTGCGACGGCTGTTTCATGCACACAGGAGATGATCACTCTAACCGGGACCCTGGTTTCGCACCGGAATCTTTCATTTTAGGTGGTAAACAACGGTTTATATGGGACAATTATATAATTGAGCCTCCATTCTAAGACTTCGACATTGGATAACTGATCGGTACTTCTTCATTGTTTAATTCTATATAATTCAATCTTTTGGATGTGTGATTTTGTAGTATCGCATTTGTGGCAATATAATCAATTCTTTGTACACAGTTTATTTTACATTTTATGAATAAAATGCCAATGGCATTCCATAGGTTTCGCTGAATTTAAAACGAAACTATATCGAGATTGTCGTCAATAACAACATTAGCAACAAAATGGCGGCATTTACTACGAGGTAAGTGCGGTTATATTAATTCAAATATATAAGACATGATATACAGATTTATGTATCTAAGTTTATGCTTTAGAAATTGTGAAGTTGATACTTTATCTGATAGGTAATGAAGTGTCTGTAGCATTAAGATGGACGTTCCAGAACCATTTACTTACTATTGCCCTGTAACAGAAATGTCAACGATGTGGGACAAACTTACAAAGGAACTCGGAGTACCCAAGATGGTATTTTCAATAATCGGTGATTCAGAGTATTTCGTGCCAAAACCCTGGAAGAAATTCGTGTTTCAAACTGCCCTAATCAATTCAGCACAGAATGCCGGCAGTACGTACAATTTATGTCAAATAGTATGAAATACTTATTTTCATGGGTTCAAGTGTTTGTGGTTTTACAAGCAGTACAAGTCTGTGGGTTAGAAATGCACCTCTAATTAAAAATAAATTAGATTTAAAAAATAATTAGATTTCACGAAATCTACGAACCATGAAATCTATAGGTATATCAAGTGCATATAGGGGATGAGTACGATGCAAAATAGCAGTTATTTGAAATAATCAATACTTAAATGTTCTGATATATTCAATACACCCGATACTAATAATTTGATACTCTTGGATTGGGTCCATTTTATTCAACATAACCGTCATTGGCAAATTAAGTTAGTATCTATTTGTTATAGTTTGTGAAATGTGCAAACAACCATGTAACCACGAAAATATGAACCCTACAAAGATAAAGGTTTTCCGGTATAATTTATTAAATACATGACGTATATTTCCGTCATAGAGTCCCCATCGCCTTGTTAGTCAGAGTGCAACGCTCAAGTAAAAGTCTGCATTGGGTTGTAGAGGGACCCAATACAAGACCTATGGTCTTAGCGATGATCTCGGGGACATACTGTCGATGTCTTTGAATAATTTCAATAATCTTAGAACCCGCCGATATGAAATTATCGGAATCTTTGACACTGCTTAGTTTGTACACTAGATCACGTTGAAATTGGGATGGGAAATTTCGCTGGACACATATTATTGAAAAGTAACATTTCCGAATTTAGATAAAATGTCTGAATAAGATCTATAAAATTTACCAAATTTTTTTTCGAAGTTTATGATATCTATAACCCTGAATAAGAAGTTTAAAAGTAATCTGAGAATTTTTTTTCGTGAAAATCCAAAACGTTAATGCAGACTCTAGCAAACGGAACCAATTGACTAATATAAATACCATATGATGGGAGTCTGGGGACATCGCCATCTAGATAAGGGAGATTCACAATAGGAAATCACATTTATCATAAATGCTTTTATGAATATTGTTGTTAATAATTGTAATATATAAGTCCAAAAAGAAACAAGTTAAGAGTTGTACACAAGGTAGATACTTCTTAATTTTAAAATTCGGAAATATTTGTCAGAACACAGCCTTCGATCTCACCCCCTATGAATTTTACTGACCCTCTTTGGCTCCGTGGTAGGTCAGCAACGAACCGTCAATTACCTCTAAAATTCAGGGCTCCGAGAAATGCCCACTGTGGTACATTGTTGCTAGTGCCATAGTCATGTGACACCATTTACTTTCATATTTTACATTTTTTTAACACTCAAATTAAATTTTTTTTCGCAGGGGAAGTCAATACTCTCCTACAAAAATTCTAAATTACCCTAGCAATTACAAAATAAAGATAAAAGGATTAGGCACCAATTAAAATCGGAGTCGAAAGTTTGCCCTCTTTCTTTTTTTTTCAGGCACTTTTATATTATGTCGAGAGGCGGATAGAGAAATAAAATCTTTTAATTTGACTGAGCAATCAAATAAGGTCACGCCTAGATTATTTCAATTCTATGTTTCTAAAATCTAAAATCCATGTAGTGGACCACTAAAACATCAAAATATAAATTTGAGAATACGATATATCAAGTATTCTGAGAAAAATCTCTCTAGCGCATTGGCATTCAACACCCGTCACTTAAGTCGGATGGACATTGTCTTACAGAGCTGTCAATTCTATACGCAGAGGGTATTCTAAGATTAAAAAGTGCAACGCCAAGAAATGTCTTACTTGCCATCATTTA
This sequence comes from Pteria penguin, assembly GCA_035048485.1. Taxonomy (NCBI): domain Eukaryota; kingdom Metazoa; phylum Mollusca; class Bivalvia; order Pterioida; family Pteriidae; genus Pteria; species Pteria penguin. Next base: position 93,431,224 of record CM068580.1, read on the forward strand.
AGCTGCAAGTCCAATATTGAATCTTCGGTTAATGGAAATACATTTAACACCAAATTAGACAGACATAAATTGAAATACTGTCAATGTTATATATGTCATCACTTGAAATGCTAGAGGATGTGGGGCTCAATATGTCGGGTAAACTTCTTAAACTTTGAAACAACGTTTTCGGAATCATTGCTATAAAATTCGTAATATTACACGACGTAAATACCAGAATTTCCTTTATAACCACTTTAATAAATACCAACATAATATTAACAATGTAAAAATAACTCCAGTAGAAAATATCTCTAAATTACCAGGTGATACGAAATCAGATGTTAAAAAACGACTTTTGGAAACCGAGCTCTACTGGATTAAACAACTGCAAACCCCATATCCTCTCGGTCTCAACGACCAAATATATCGACAAGGTAATATTTCTTCTCGACAGAATAAGATCAATATTTTCACATTAAGACATAAAACTATTAGAAAACGTAGGTCACATGGTCGTCGCCGTAATCGTAACATCAGAAAACGTAATCGTTTAAATAGGTCATTAAACGATCTTCTATTTCTCGCAAAAAATAATGGCCGTCATGAACTTTTGCATGCACTATCCTCTATTCCGGTAAATAAATTGAAACCTATCCTGGACGAAGATGATCTTCGAAGTTTACGCAATTCTGACTGATATAAACTCAATTTGATTATTTTATTTTCATATAATAAACTCTTTCCTCGTATTCCGTCTCTTCCACCCAAGCAGCAATTTCTCAAAATTAAATTCATTAATAAAGGCTTCGATCTACTTAACATTTCTAATATTTTCCGTGATCATAGAGTCACATCTAAAATCCCCCAATATTTTGAGAATTTAGAACCTCCACTTATTTGTTACCAGTACAAAAAGCCTATAAGAAATCTTATTTTATATTATAATAAAGTTACATCTAACCCTGATGTTTCAGACTCTATTCCTTCGTCGTGTTCTTGTGAAAATTCTAAATATGTTTATAAACCGGCAGGTCATCTTATTACTGGTGACCTAAACTGTATTTCGGACAAGAAATTGCGCACCCTTTTTGGAAAAGGACCTAAATATAGGTTACCGTCCAGGACAGATTTCAATAAATGCCGTGACGTTATAGAAGATGCTTTAACTACATATTGTAAACGTTGGAGTAAAAAAGGACAGGTAAAGGTTCATGCTCTTAATGATTGGAAATACGAGATTTTAAGAATTGTCGATATCCGTATTAAGAACTTTACGGAAAATCCGCATTTATTTCAACAGCCTAATACATTGAGGGCACAATTCTATTAAAAAGAAGATGGCTGACGTACATGCTAAATATGTCTTTGTTCCTGCTGATAAAGCAGGTAATAACATAATAGTTGTTTGAAAACTATATTATATTGAAGTACTTAAAAACGAATTAAACTCCACTCATACATATGTGGAAAGCCCTACCTCAAAAGACAGCACCTTGCACGATCACCTCATGACCATGTCCGACTTCAAAATTAAAACTGATAAATTTGATCTACCAACCATATATTGGCTCCCAAAACGACACAAAAGTCCATATAAATCACGTTTCATATCTAATTCTAGCCACTGCTCTACTACGATACTATCGAAGCATATTACGTCTGCTCTAACTGCTATAAAAGATCATATTATCAAATATTGTGATGTCGCATTTCATTATAGTAACATCAATTACTTTTGGTCGATTAAAAATTCTCATGAAGTTATAGACAAACTTCTTTCGCTACATTTCAAAGCGACTCAAATTTCTACATTTGATTTTTATACACTTTATACATCTCTACCTCATGATTTGATTTAAAGCAAGTTGCTGTCTCTTATACAATGGTGTTTTCACAGAGAATCTAAAACGTACATATGTACTTCCAATAACTCCGGATTCTTTTCCAATAAACAATATACTTCATATAAATACTGGACTTCCAAGGAATTATGTAAAGCAATAGATTTTCTCATGAATAATATTTTAACTAGACTTTAACTAGATTTATTCTTAATTTAGGAAAATAATAATAATGATGAAATAATAATAAAGATAATAATGATGATGATTATTGTATTCATAAATTATTGAAAATAGCTTTATTAGAAGTAATAATAATGAATACATAAATAAGAAACACATGTAAATAAATCAGATATAAATGAATCAACAAATAAGAAATAGATACATAAATAAACTAATTAAAGATAAATAATTAAATGAAATTAGAAAGTAATCATGCCAGTATAAACTGACGACGGTTTTTTCATAAATACCTTATTACATGTTTAAGCGATAATTTCCTTTGTTGTATTACATATAAAATCCTTATTGCAGGGTGTCATTTTTACATAATATTAAAACACGTTTTTACGGCGACATTCGCGGTAATTTAATTAGATCCATTTTATTTTCTCCATCCGTACTGCATAGAGAAAGAAATATAGAAATGTGAACGCGCGACTGGACCGAGCGCACGCGGGAATAAATCGCGTTAACGCGAATTCCCTCTCGCGTTAACCCGAGGAGCGCACGCGCGTCCGGTCGAGCAGTCCTAGCACGTGTGCTAAAGCAGTCCTCGTGACCGCTTTCCGCGTTAACGTGCATGTTATGTTAGGACTGCACCCAACTGTATAGAGATACGGATAATATGAGAAGGTATTGTCGACGTACCACTGAGATATGTTCTTGTGTTCTTGGTAATTGTAGCATATATTTGTAGAGCAAAAGAGAAAGAAATTAATCTATAAGCAAAATATAATAATTTGATAATTGAGAATGGGACTGGTGATACCATCGAAAATAGAACATTATTTTGAGTGTTAATTCAAGAAATATTATTTTACATCTGCAGAAGACAGCTGGATTGTATATAGAGGATACAATGTCGGTATATCGGATATTGTGAGGGACGCCTATGTGGAGTACATCAGAGGAGAGTACTACGACTATAACGGTAAAATGAAAAAAGACCGACAATCACCCATCAAACTCATCAAACTTTACAACGAGATAGATGAACACTTTCAACAACAAGACAATTCTAACACGAAGGTACGCTTTATAAAAATACCATAATTCATTCGTGTATGTTACTGAACAAGTAAAAACGGAGACGAACCGAAGGGTAAACCATATCTCATTGTCCATGGAGTAAAAGGATAATATCGTGTATAGTGTCATATTCAGACAAATGCGAGCCCCAATAAAATCGAGGCAATACCAGGTGCCCGGGAAGAGTAAGCGTCCCCTGGTTGTATGCACAACATACGTCGCGAAAGTCTTGCAACAACTTTTCAAGTCGAAGTAAACTATGATAGTTTATATAAAAATGTGCTTCAAAGTCATTATTAACAAAATGTTCAAATAGTTTATATTCAAGGTCGTCACTTTGCTGTTTAATATTTTATAGTTAAAGTAATTTATAACATTTACATCGCTTCTCCAAAAAACAGCGAACCATTGTTTCTGTGAAAACTACATTCTTCAAATTTTTGTACCGCGAATGACTTTTTAAAATGTTACACATCTTATTCAGATCTTTCATCTGTCTTTGGAATGCTTACTTTTCAGCGGAAATCTCATCCCAAGTTCTATGATTTAAATTCCCTTTTCTAAGTAGCAACATACCTCCCTCTCCCGCATATGGCGTCCTCATTTCACAACTTATACGCTATGCCAGGGGATACTCTCACAAGGAGATATTGCAGAATGTTTGAAATTGTCACTGAGGAAGTTCTATGGTCGATATAGGAATCTAGTGCAATTTCAGATTACTCTTTTAAGAATGTTAACGATATTTTGGGACCTGACTATACAAAATAACCATCTTAAATTGATGACTATACTTAAATTGATTGGTCAATGCAAGTTGCTAAACAATAAAAGAGGTCAAATATAAAAGCAAAAGAAAGCGACAAACGACACTATAATAAAAAAAATTATGGTCAAATTTTCGAGGCGATCTGCCCCTTCCTCAGGACCAAACAATATAATAAACTACATGAATAGAAATATGAGAAAAGAAAGCTATATACAAAGCACTACTTTAATTATGCGGTGATATCGGGCGTCAGCTACATTTTGCTTGTTTGTAGTTCGTTGCCCAAATGTAAAAATGGAAATCCAAAGTCGTCACGTTTATCATATATGTAGATATTAATACTTTTAATCCAAGAAAAAAGCGTTTCTTCATCACAAATAATGGCTTTATTCAGTTAAGATGATATGGATAAATACTGGATAAATAATTTTCAAACTCAGGGTTTTATATTACCAAACATCTAAATATCTAGAGGTATAATTAAACATACCAATAAAGAAAGAAATAAAAGGTACTGACTCAGTAGTATGACAGAACAATATGACGAAAATATACGGTATATAGTGAATGATATGAAAAAAAAACCACAAGTCTAAAAATCATGAAACCAGAGGACATACAAAATCAGTAAAATGAAAACCAAGTGGAAAATAACAAAATATGTCTACTTGAAGAGCATATGTGAACCCCTTTGATGGAGTGAGATCAGGTGCCCGGGGAGAGTGAGCATCTCCTGCTTGCTAGCAACACCCGTCACATATACCCAGTAGAAAGAGTAGAATCGTGTAAACTCCATATGTATTTATATATGGAGAAGTCAAAGTACGTAACCTTCTAGTATAGAAGGTGTCAAATCTGTGTAAAATGATCAGGATCGGTCTCACTCCAGAATATCATTTAAAAGTCTGAATAACGAGATATCATATGGAGTAATAAGAGGCGCGTAACGACCGTAGAACTTCCTCAGTGACGTTGCTAGTCTAGCACATATATAACCCTGGTTGAGCAGCTTAACTGAAAGTCGCCTAACCCTCAGAACAAAGTCATTGTAATTTGAACATGCTCTGGAATAACGTATTAACTGATATATGAATACGCCGTATGCGGGCGATGATGGAATGTTGCTACTGATGAAAGGAAAGTTTGTGATAGAGAAATTGAAATCGTCACGTTTGTCATAGAGTGAGGTGTTCAATTGACCATTAATGTCGAAAGACAACATGATATCAAAATGCAAAGTAGAATTACTGCTTTCTGTGGTTTCTTAGACCTCCAGTTCACTTGGATAGATGATGCTAAGGTAATCCGAAGGATGAAGGATTATTTATTGAAAGATTATACTAGTGCACTTACGATACCGACTTAGTCGAAACGTCTGAATAATTTTTAATATACTGCATAAAATCCCTCTCATAACAATTCAAAAATAAATCTATCATAAGAAGAGCACAATTAGTGCCTGTGGGAATTCCAATCACCTGTCGATAAATGTTGCCATAACATTGCATCTAAATATTGTCCATCAAAAAGGTGATGGCATTACATAACTCATTACAAGTCAAATATTTTGTTTGTTTGAGAAAAATCCACAGTTATCTCATGTACATAGGTCCTTTTTTAATTATCTATTTAAACAGTTAACAGCGACCCTAGCGGCTATGGTATAGATGAGATACTTCTATTACGATTCATGATAATACAGCTGAGATACTAGTGAACTGAGGTGCAACGATATAGATGAGATAAAAGTAATAGGATATACTATTAAACAGATGAAATAGTATTGAACAGGCTTATGAGTTGGGTTAGGGTTAACCCTAACCCTAACCCTAACCCAGTTGAGAGAGTACAAACGTTAGACAGAATAAAACAGATCTTGTTAGCCAGAGGAGTTGGCATTTTGAGTGATGTTTTTATGGGCCTTGTTTTAACCTTTCTAGAGGAGATAAGGTCCTCTCACTGTTCAACGGAAGTATTCGTGGGGATGATCTCGGTTTGGAGTATTATTCATATATTAAGTTTTAAATGTGTATTCTGTGGTTTGTTTTGGGTTTTTTTCTTGGGTTTTGTTCGTTTGTTACATTGTGGATGATTTGCTAAAGTTAGATAAAAGACGATGTAATATTCAGAATCTATGTAATTCAAATGTATAGCATGTCAAATATCATCTCATTTCATAAGACATACAAAATGTTTAACACGGAGATCCCACCTTATAAATCGGCTTTGACACTGTTCAAGGATGTCGTGGGTTTGGCCCTTTATCTTATATGACGTTCAGTAATGTAAATAATAAACTTGCAGGTTGTATAATTCAAGACAATTTTCGGCGTTAGAATTTTTTAATAACATTTTATTAATTGCGACAGTTAAAATTTAAATAAAGCATCTAGATAATAACGACGTCAGTGAAAATGAAATATTGTCGGACCGACGGACAAGTTCCGTTTACGGGGCCAGGTTGCGGAGTCGGTAGCGCTAGCTTGTCACCAATGCGACCCAGATTTGAATCTCGGCGTAGTACAAAAGATGGTGAGGTGGTCACCAACTTGGCTTTTTGGGTTTTCTCAGCTAACTCCCACACAAACGACACCCTTACGCCAAGATCCTATGGAACGCCAAATTAACATATATTCAAATAATTGTACCTATCTTCAAATAATTGTACCTATCTTCAAATGAATTAGAGATAAGTTTAATTCAATTATACCTATCTTTAATTTATTTGAAGACAAGTACAATTGATTTGAAGATAGGTACAAATGCAGTGAATTAAAATTAGGTATAACTGAATTAACGATAGGTGCAATGAATTGAACCTATCTTTAATTATCACGATATTGACCATAATAACTACTCATCAAATCAATTGCACGTATCTTTAAATCAATTTACCTATCTTCAAATGAATTATAGATAGGTATAATTCAATTGAACCTATCTTAAATTGAAATGAAGATAGGTGCAATTCCATTAAAGATAGGTGTAATGTATTTGAAGATAGGTTCAATTATTTAAAGATAGGTATACTTATTTACACCTATCTTTAATTCATTTACATCTATCTTTAATTCAATTGTACCTATCTTCAATTCATTTGACCCTAACCCTAACCCTAACCAATTATTTGAAGATAGGTGCAATTATTTGAAGATAGGTACAATTATTTGAATAAATGTTAATTTGGCGTTCCATAAGATCCGTGTCAACGAACAAGATTTATATAAGTAGTAAACTTGTTTCTTAATCGTTGAAAAATAAATAAATTTTATTTTTTTTTAAAGTCCGGTTATCTTGTCGCAGGTCCGGTAGATAATCTGAAATTTCCGTTCCGATTGTTCGATGTTTTACAGAAGCGATTTCGGTTTCAAATGTAATTCTAATGTCATCATGGTGTATAGTCTGCTTTCAATCTTGTAACAATTGCTTCAGTCTGACGAATTGTCCTAGTTTATCAGACCGGATGTACTGTAAATAATTTCATATTCACTGTACGATGACACCCTGATTGTTTAATTACCAATGTGGATGAAACGTGTAATATACGGTGTATTACGATCCCATACACAACAAGTCCATTAATCCGTCAAGCTTGGACGCACATAACAAAATAATTTTAATCGCTGTGTACACAAGACAATTGCTTTTTATACTAATATTTGCTTCGAGTTTCTGATGGTAAAATGCTCCGAGTTTTCGAAATTAAATACAAATATGTCAATGGGACTTGGAAATTACTTCAAGATTTAGGGGGTATACCAGTTTCAGAAGTTTGAGTTTGACAAAGCAAATAAAATTTAGATATTCGAAATGTTCTAGAGACCGTAGAGTGACATCGGGTTTTCGAGTTTTCGACTTTCGAGTTATCGAAGTTCGACTGTATTTTATTTTTGAATTGAATGAATGTATTAGAATGATAAATATCAGAGCATATATGCTTGTATTATGTTTGGAGTATCATATGCGTATTTTGACAACTTGTGTCTCCTCAGTGATGCTGGAGGCCTAAACCTTGGAAATTCAAAATATAAATAGTTGAGGAGCAGACAATTACAAAATTGGACTAAATGTAAGAGCCAAAAACCCATTTCCCATTTCAGGACAAAATTGTGTGAGGGAGTTACTATAATTTAACAATTTGTGCAGAGATAATTTGAGGTACATTTTTTTCGGATGAGTACAGAAGCACAGAAAACATGTCTTTGGCCACCCGGGAACAAACAGTCCACCAGCAGTTGTATCGGCCCTGTGGCAATAATACATATCAGAACATATATACTTGGCACCTGGTCCTACCTCAATTTTACCAGGATTTGCATTGGTATGAATATGGCACTGAACACGACATTTTCCTTTTATTCCATGGATTTTCTGATGTGGTTAACCTTTCGGTATTTCTTCATTGTTTACTTTAGCTTAATGCTGTTTTATTACAGCAGAGTTCTTTTTTAAAGAAGATGCTCAAAATACCATACCATAGATGTTAATACAATGACATTTGTCATTTAGATCGATAGACTTATCCATGATGAACACATTGACAAACCCAAAGAGGAGTTCTACAGGTTCTTGGTAGAATTTGAGAAACACATGTCGAAACAGTTTACAGCATTCTTCAACTGGAAAGATCACGAAAAGAGTATATTTAGTGAGTTGTAGATACTGAAATAAAATTTTCAAGTTACCATTATTTATTATGACATATAAGTAACAGTAATCAATTAAATGGAAGTTCATGAAGTTAGTCAGACATGGGTTTATTAGAACACACTGGTAAAGTTTTTTTCAGCTTATGAAGATCCGATCAAGAAAAATAAACATACCTATTTTTCCTATATAAAAGTGTTCATATTCATTGTATTGTTTTGATTTGATTTTCCATTTTATACCACTATACTTTTTATTTGTTGGTAGTGTAATTAGTGAATTTTTTTAAATGTGAGAACACCATGGCCCGAAACTTTAACCTTCCGAATATGAGCTAACCTTACTAAGCTTTCAACAAAGCCACTCGTCTGTAAATCGGAAACGAAACACTATTTTCGTCAACATTTTAATATTAGGTATGAGAATACCAGTCATCGTCGTCATGGCAGAAGGTGATCTTGATACAGTACAACATGTAGTGGACGCTATCAACAACAAATTGCCAGTTCTGATTGTCAAGGGGTCAGGAAAGGCGGCAGACCTTATTGTACGAAAACTGGAAAGGTAAATATGTTTATTTGATATGCGAGATGTGGTTAATATGTCTGAACAATCTTTTTATAATATTATATATAGTTTAGTATATCGAGTAAGTTAGAAATATACGAATGTTTTATATCATATAATAATTGATAACACTTCACTGTACGACAAAATTCTTAAAGAACATTCTTTAATAAACAAAAAGAAGTACAACAGATAAATATCTGGTATTACTTCAAGTGATGTATCCACTTGGAAATGTAAACAACGAAGTACCGAAGGGTTAGCCACATCTCGAAGTCAATGAAATAAAAGGACAATTAATATTACAAAAATGGTTAAGACAATGATGTGCTGATATTCTTAATCACTGTAAAAGCAGTGCAATGAAAATGAATCTTAATTTTATCATGCCTAGAACACTTATGCAAAAGATTAATAATATAGTACTTCAGCAGTTTTCTGGTATATCATTATTAATGTTTTTCTGAGAAACATAGCTTAATTCTTCAATTACCAAGGTAAGCTACAAATGACGACTACATATCACAAGTATATCATTTATCACGTCTGATATCAACATTCCGCACATGCTACGTTCCTCATAAAGAGTTTCATTTGCAGAAATTGCTGTTTGGCAAGTAAATTTTATATAAAAATTGTTCTACTGGTTGAACAGATTATATTGAGGTAATTCAAAACCAAACCATACCTATTTAACATGAACAGTTAACTTGAATGCGAGTTCTACTGGTTCGAATAATCTTATGGCATTTCGACTTATCTTATCGGTCAGCAAGGTAAGATTCTACAACCCAATGCAGACTTTTGCATGAGCGTTGCGCTCTAACTAACAGGGCGGTAAGGACTTTATAACGGGCCTTGTCCAAACCTTTTCAGAGGAGACAAGGTCCTGATCTTCGTCCCCTCTGACTGTTAGTCGAGACTCCTATTAATCAAGGATCTGAGCTCGGCTTACAGACAGGCAGAACACGGTTTACTCATGTTGATGTCGTCTTACATATTACTGATAGCAACATATTATTCTATAATCTTTTCGTGTGTAATGACATTTTTATGATCTTTCTTCTTGAGAAACCTGTTGATCCTTGTTCTTCATAAGAAGAATTATTTATAAATTTTTAAATGTGTGTCCTGCTTTTGCGGTGATAAGGAAGATGGGGGCCCGTAAACCGGTTAACCACATCAACTGAATGACGTTAGTTACCTCAATTGACCGTCCTAAGTCGGTATCGTAACCGCAGCACAATCGAATATTTTTGTAATGTCGTTTTTCCGTGTATACTCTACTATTATTATGCTTTGTGATGTCCATGGTGATTTTTGTCATACAGCTTTGTCAGATGTCTTCAGTTTTCTCTTTCATCCATAGCATATGAGCCTACCGCTGTTCCTTTCAGGGGTTCCTAATTTCCTAATTCATTTCTTATTTAAAATATTACTGGTTGGTATCTACTCGGTATCTAAGCATTTTACGTGTTACTTTCTACTTAGATTATGAGCATTAGTTTTATCCTCCGTTATCAAGATTTATGTTCTGCCGTTGTGGTGAGTGGAAAAGTGGATCTATAAACTGAATAACCACACTAAGCGAGTAACTAACGTTAATTCAACTGACCGTCCAAAGTCGATGTCTCAATTGCCTTCCAAATGAAGTTTTGTGATGTCTTTTTATGTCTGTATTGACGGCTTTTTTCTGAATCAGATGTCCTAATGCTTTCTGTTATGTGAATCAAGATTAGTAAAAATCACCATGGACACGCATATAAAACATCATAATTGTCAAATAAACACAGAAAATGACATCTGAAAAACATTTGATTGTACTGTAGTTATAATACCGTCTCAATTGGTTTCGTTAACCGGCTTACAGACACCTGCATTCCCACTCATCACAAAAAGCTGCATAGTGAAGGGAAACACATAAAGAAAATTTTGAGAATACTTTTCATATTGAGATCAAGGATCAAAGAGACCACACTGCCCTGTTAGTCAGCGTACAAATCTCAAATAAAAGTCTATAATGATGGAGAGGAGCCAAATACAAAACCTATGGTTTTTGTGATGATATCGGTGTCATACTGTCGATGTCGAAGGCATTTCAATATTGTAGCACTCGCTGATATAAATTTATCAGAACCTTTGATCAACATAGAAACTGGGATAAGAAATTCCGCTAGATACGTATAGTTTATAAGTCACATTTACGAATGTAAATAAAATGTCTGAATAGACATGAATGGATGAACAATATTGAAGTACAAGAAAGGAGTTCCCTTATCAGAAGTATTGGCTTTGTTTAAATGACGTTCAGTTTAATCGGTTTTGTTTCATAAAAAGCACATTTTAAGAAAGTTACAAGTATTAGTTTTAATCAGTGTCTTAATTCGGCGATGATGTTGAAAACGAAAAAAGGAAATCGTATAAAAAGTTTGATTAATCTTTGATATTGCACTAGCCACATTTGTATTTTACATGTCGTTCAGTGTAAGTTTGTATCTAAATGATTAACATCATTACATCTTTACTGTGATAAGTGCAGAATGGTATTGATGTTTTCGGTTAATGATTGACACTGCTCGATCTCGTTGTTATTAATAAAGTGAAGATGACGTTGAAAAGCTAGCACCAGTATTGTTTGGATTAAGCTTCGATGAAATAAAATGGACAAAGTTAAAGGAAAAGCTAGAAACTATTGCTCAAGAGGAGACTCGATATCTGGTAAGAATTTAAATTTCTTAAGCAAATATATTAGACATAACCACAAGCTGGCGAAAATGTAAAAAGATTGTCAATTTCTGTATTCCATGTTTCTCTGTACTTTTACTTTCATATACACACAATCTTAAAATGATATTATTAATAGAATCTATTTACATTTGAGACTATTTCTATAAACTCATATGTGTATACTTTCACTTTTTTCTTTTAGTTGAACATTTTTGATGTAGAAAATGATGACCCCTTGATGATGTCAAAGATTGTTGGTGATGCAATTGTTAGGTGTTGGGCAATAAATGGAAAAAGTGGTAATCTTTATGAAATCTGCATTGTTACATATAATAATACAACAACTACACGCTTTTAGTCCAGTTTGAACAAATACTAGGATAACAGCAATGATCTTTATTATGACAACGTATTTTTTTTTTTTTTTTTGAAAAAAAAAGGTGAAGACATAGACGGCCCAGTTTCTACCTTATCACGTGAAAAGACTTCTATACAACGCCGAAAACCAGTAGCTTATACAGCCACACGCGACACACACATGCATAATGAGGCATATGTCCGGGAATTCGACAAAAATGAGCGCCCCCATGTGCTCAGCACTACGTTTACCTCTCCCTCATCCTTACCATTGTTTTTCTATTTTGGATATCAATTGCTGCAAGAGAAAAAAGAAAAGAACCTTTTGAGAAGTGAACAGGGAAAGGTAATTTGTAATCTGATTTCGTTAATGAAAATAACGTAGTGAACATTTAATGTCATTTGCAATACGTAGCTGTCAGGGCTATATAAGGGGTAAATTTCATCAAAAAGACTATAGGTCTTGTATTTGGTCCCTCTACAGCCTTATGCAGACTTTTACTTGAACATTGCACGCTGACTAACAGGGCGGTGGGGACTATATGACGGGCCTTGTTCAAACCTCTTTCAGAGGAGACATGGTCCTGAACCTCGTCCCCTCTGTTAGTCGGAACTCCTACAGATCTAGGGTCTTAGCTCGCTTTCAGACTGGCAGAGCACGGTTTATCATGTTGATGTCGCATATATTTTTATACCATTATGTGTTTTACAATACCTTACGTGTTTATATTTTTATGACCTCTCAATATGCGATACCTGTTGACCCTTGTTCTTTACATGGAGGATAATTTATAAATTTTTAAATGTACGTCCTTTGATTGTTCTGCTGTTACGGTGAGTGGGAAGGTGGGCCCGTAAACCGGTGAACCACACCATTTGTTTGACTTTTGTCAAATTAAATGACTGTTGTAAGTCGGTATCGTAATTGCACTACAATCAAATATTTTTGTAATGTGTTATATGTTCTAAAATATTATTTATATTCATGTATTGTATAGCTCCAAGGTGAGTTCTGCCACATAACTGAGCCACTAACTCCTCTTGTATAGTTTTGAAGTTAAAAGGTAGTTGCATATCCTATTAATAAAAAAAATATAAAATAAAAACAAAAATAAACCAAAAACAAAAATAAAAAAGAATAAACCAAAACAAAACAAAAACTAAAAAAAAAATAAAAAAAAACTACAAAAGAAAAATAAAAAAAAAATTGCAAGATAGGAAGAATAATGAGCGAAATTAATATCGCTTTCATATTGGAATATGTTCTTACCTGGATTTCTCTCAACAAACAATTTGATCATTATAAATATTGGACGACTTGAACTGAGTTGTGTAATACCATCTAATATGGATAATATTTATGTATAATTTAATGGCAAGACTTATCAATATTTCTATGGGCACCAACTGCGCTCTCCTTAAAGCAGATTTATTTTATGCTGTTATGAGAGAGACTTTATGCTTCAAATCTATAAACGTTTCGACCTTGTTGGTAAGTTCAATGACACCTCTAGATATCTTGATGATATTTTAGTTATTGATAACCCTGAGTTGAAAAATTATATTTCTGACATTTATCCACCAGAACTTCATTTACACAAAGCCAATATCTCCTATTAGGAACCCTAACAACAATATTCATACAAACATATATGACGAACGTGACGGCTGCGGATTTCCTATTGTATTTCGCATATTTAGATAGTGATGTCCCAAGACTCCCATTATATGGTATTTTTATTAGTCAGTTTGTTCGGTTCGATAGAGCCTGCACCAACGGTTTAGACTTTCTTGCAAAAAACAAAACAAAACAAAACAAAACAAAACAAACAAAAAAAAAACAAACAAACAAACAAACAAACAAAAAACCCCAAACTAAGATTACATCTAAACTTCTTACTCTGGGTTATAGATATCGTAAACTTCGAAGAATTTTTGGTAAATTTTTATTCAAACCTAAAATCTAAATTCGGAAATGTAACTTTTCAACAACACGTATCCAAAGGAATATAATATTCCATCCCAATTTCTACAGTGATCTAGTGTACAAACTATGGAGGGTTAAAGGTTCTGATACTTTCATATAGGGGGATTCTAAAATTATGAAACGCTTCGACATGGACAGTATGACCCCGAGATCATCGCTTAGACAGTACAGACTTTTACTTGGGCCATTGCACACTGATTAACAGCGGACTCTATGACGGGATTTGTCCAAAACTTTTCAGAAGAGACAAGGTCCTCATCCTCGTTCCCTCTGACTGTTAGTAAGGACTTCTATTTATCAAGGATCTGAGCTTGCTTACAGACGGGCAGAGCACGGTTCACCTATGTTGATGTCGCTTTACATATATTTGATAGCAGTATATTATTTCATGAACGTTTCGTGTGTCAAAAATTTTATGAGCTCTCATCTTGAGGAATCTGTTGATCCTTGTTCTCTATATGGAGGATTATTAATAAATTTTTAAATGTGTGACTTATGATTGTGCTGCTGTTTGGTGAGTGGGAAGTTGGGCAACCATAAACCGCTTAATCACAGCAATTGAGCGACCTTAGTCGGTATCGTAACCGCAGGAGAATCGGGTATTTTTGTAATGTTTTTTTCCGGATATAAGTTACTATTATCATGTTTTGTGTGCATGTCTTAGGTGATTTGTGTCACACAGCTTTGTAATAAATATAGAACATATATACCTTTTAATTTTGTGCACCATATGCGCATTTCGAGAAGTTATGTCTCTTCAGTGATGCTCGTGGCCGAATGATTGAAATTATCAAAATATATGAAAATATGAAGAGCATCGCTGATGCCAAAATGACAGAAAAGTGAACCAAAGAATCAATTTAAGGACAGAGCTATGCATGAGGGGGATACTCCTTAGTTTTAGAGTGAATTACTGAATTTGATGCCTGAAGATTTGAAGTATATATTTCATGTCTTCTGATTTCTCTTTATATAAACCGAGCCATTTCGTACTCCTGGTATTTACCTAGCGTATTCCAAGACTTAGTGAAAGAAAAAAGAGGAGTTACTGGCTCAGTTATGTGGCAGAAGTCACCATGTAGCTATACAATACATGAATATCAATAATATATTAGCACATATAACATATTACAAAAATATTTGATTGTAGTGCAATTACGATACCAACTTAGGACGGTCATTTAATTTGATAAAAGCCAAAAACAATGGTGTGGTTAACCGGTTTACGGGCCCACCTTCCCACTCACCGTAACAGCAGAACAATCAAAGGACGTACATTTTAAAATTTATAAATAATCTTCCATGTAAAGAACAAGGGTCAACAGATATCGCATATTGAGAGGTCATAAAAATATAAACACGTTAAAAAAGAGGAGTTACTGGCTCAGTTATCTGGCAGAAGTCACCATAGTGTTGTAAAACACATAATGATATAAAAATATATGCGACATCAACATGATAAACCGTGCTCCGCCATTCTGGATCTGTAGGAGTCCCGACTAACAGTCAGAGGGGACGAGGTTCAGGGCCATGTCCCCTCTGGAAGAAGTTTGGACAAAGCCCGTCATATAGTCCCCACCGCCCTGTTAGTCAGCGTGCAACATATAAGTAAAAGTCTGCATAAGGCTGTAGAGGGGCCAAATACAAGACCTATAGTCTTTTTGATGATCTCAATGTCATATTGTCTATTAAGAAGACGTTTGACTATTTTATTACATGATAAAATAACGTTATCGGAGCCCTTTACTTTCCTTAGTTTATATAAGAGATCACCGTAAAATTAGGATGGGAAATTCCACTGAATGCATAGTGCTGAAAAGAAATATTTCCAAATTTAGAAGCTCTGAATAAGATCGAAAGAATTTGCCGAATGTTTTTCTAAGCTTGTGATATCTGTAACCCTGAGTTAAAAGTTTAGTAGTAATTTGTAAATTTCGTTTATGAAAGTCCAAAACATCTGTGCAGCCTCTGACAAATCGAACTAATTGAGATATATAGATAGCATATGATGGGAGTCGAGGGACATCGCCATCCAAGTAAGGAAAATTTACATTAGGAAATCCAAAATCCTCACGTTTATCATAAATATTAGTATATATTAAGTAGTTGATAATTTTGATGTTCAAATCTAAGAAAGGTGTTGATTTATCTCAAGTATTAGTTTTCTTTAATTTGAGCTCTGGTGGATATATTTCTGATATAAATTGTTCGAATTCAGGGTTGTCGATAACCAAGATGTCATCCAGATATATGCAAGTATTATTAAATTTGTCAATAAGGTCGAAACTTTTTGATTTTTGAATAGAAACCATAAAATCCCTTTCATAACAATAAAGAAATAAATCTGCTATCGGAGGCACGCAGTTAGTACCCATAGGAATCCCAACTATTTGTTGATATATCTTGCCATAAAATTGCACAAAATTATTATTCCTGAGAAAATCTATTGCTTTAGATATTTCCTTGCAAGTCCAGTATTTATATGAAGTATATTATTTGTTGGAAAAGAATCCGGAGTTATTGGAAGTACATATGTACGTTTTAGATTCTGTGTGAAAACATCATTGTATAAGAGACAGCAACTTGCTTTTAATCAAATCATGAGGCAGAGACGTATAAAGCGTAGAAAAATCTAATGTAGAAATTTAGTGAAAAACGTTTGTCTATAACTTCATGAGAATTTTTAATCGACCAAAAGTAATTGACGTTACTATTATGAAATGCGACATCACAATATTTGATAATATGATCTTTTATAGAAGTTAGAGCAGACGTAATATGTATCGATAGTACCGTAGTAGAGCAGTGGCTAGAATTAGATATGAAACGTGATTTATATGGACTTTTATGTAGTTTTGGGAGCCATTACATGGTTGGTAGATCAGATTTATCAGTTTTAATTTTGAAGTCGGACATGGTCATGAGGTGATCGTGCAAGGTGCTGTCTTTTGAGGTAGGGCTTTCCACATATGTATGAGTGGAGTTTAATTCGTTTTTAAGTACTTCAATATAATATAGTTTTCAAACAACTATTATGTTATTACCTGCTTTATCAGCAGGAACAAAGACATATTTAGCATGTAAGTCAGCTATCCTCTTTTTCATAGAATTTGCGGTCAATGTATTAGGCTGTTGAAATAAATGCGGATTTTCCGTAACGTTCTTACAATCTCATATTTCCAATCATTAAGAGCATGAACCTCTACCTGTTTTTTTACACCAACGTTTACAATATGTAGTTAAAGATCCTCTATAACGTCACGGCATTTATTGAAATCTATCCTGGACGGTAACCTATATTTAAGTCCTTTTCCAAAAAGGGTGCGCAATTTCTTGTCCGAAATACAGTTTAGTTCACGAGTAATACTATGACCTACCGGTTTATAAACATATTTAGAATTTTCACAAGAACAACACGAAGAAATAGAGTCTGAAATACCAGGGTTAGATGTGACTCTATTATAATTCAACATAAGATTTCTTATAGGCTTTTTGTACTGGTAACAAATAAGTGGAGGTTCTAAATTCTCAAAATATTGGGGGATTTTAGATGTGACTCTATGATCACTGAAAATATTAGAAATGTAAGTAGATCGAAGCCTTTATTAATAAATTTAATAACTACTTTAAAAAAAACTACTTGGTTTGACAAAAATAAAGTCATGGGGAAGAGAAGTCTCATTTAAAGTAATTTGACAGATTTCCTCCTCAAACTTCACCAAAACATTTTGTTAATATTTGTACGAACTAGAGTTAGGTGAACGGGTAAGCTTAATACTTACCATAGATTTTAATGGAGTAGTATACTATTGAGGTATTGAACAATATATTTTATAAATGCTATAGTGACAATAAATCAATACATCAGTTTCATATTTTATATTATCATTACAGATTCTACTCTTGGAGGCTTTAAAATCAAATAGATGCGATTATGTCCAAGTTTTGATAGATCAGGGTGTTTCTTTCGATGAAAAGTACTTTGGCAACTTATATCGAACAGTAAGTAACCAATAAATGCGCGGATCAAGGATTTTTGCAGGATGTGCAAACTTTTGGAAAAAAAGTATAAAAAAAGCCCTTATCATGAACGCTTTTCAATTTTTTCCTATCAATCATGGTATATTTTGCACACCCTTTCTAGATCTGCCGAATGTAATATTATATCCGTGTCAATAATGACTAAAACTATACTTTCCGATACATGTATTAATTAAACTAACCCTATTGATGCTAAATTGTGTTATGTAAATGAGTTAAACATCTTTGAACACATTAGAAGGATAATTCTTATTGTTTGCCCTACAGGAAGGACACTACTCTCTTGCCATTTTCGTCTTTTAGTTCATTTCCAGAGTTCGTTGTCAATAACTTGATCTTTAACACATGTTTGTGTTTATCGAAGAATAACAAGCTGATCGTTCATTAAACAAAATGATATCTGCAAATCATCACCTGTTTAGCGTGTACATGAAAGAAAGAAAGCATAAACATCTGACTCAGCAATATGACAAAAGTCAGCGCAGAAAAACAAAACCCCAGAATACTTTTATTGCATAAAATTCCAATGTCAAAGTATAAAGTGACATCGTATAAGCCAACGTTTTGCACATCTAAAAACAGGATAATTTATTTCCAAGCTAATCAAATTTCTTCATTTCTTTTTACCTTGTTCGCCTATCATATGATTTATTAAAAACTAAAATATTGTCTCTCTTACGTTGGTGATTGAAAAGCGAGTGAAAGAATACCTTGACTTGATTCAATTTCTCATGTCTAAAATGGTGTGGACTTGGTATCCAAGATATGAAAGGTTTTGGATTCTTATGTATTTAAAAAGTAATTTTGTTCAATATTTTTAATTGTTGATTTGCAATAACAATAAGAAGGTACATTAATTTTGGTTATCTTTAATATTGTACAAGTTTCTATAGAAGAACATGATCTCATTTAAATCTAATCTGAATCAAATTTATTTTTGATCTGTAATCACATCTCCATTTTCATTTACAATTATTGTAACTTTTATTTATGTAATTTTTTTTTTCTGTCACAAAAATTTTTTGCAGGCTTTACCCCAACATCAGTCCATGAGAAATGCAACTCTACCTGTCATAGACATAAGTTCATTTGATATTGAAAAAAAGTCAAGCCTTACCTGTTTAAAAGAGTCAAATGAATTCTCTCCAGTATTTTGAATTCGCAAAGGATCCACAATATTATATTTGTTTTTAAACTTCTTAAATATCAGACCTATGTCTTGGGTAGCCATGATTAACATAATTACAGCAATCAATATTGAAGTTTATAGTTCAATCATCACATGTAAAACTCATTATCAAATATTTTCAAAAACAAAAACAAAAAGAAAAAAACAACAAAAACAAAACAACCCCCACCCCCCTAAACCGTTAGGTCCATAAATGTTCATTAGAGATATTGTAATTTTATCAGAAAGTATTATTTCAGAGACAAGAAGGTTACAAATATAATACTTTTTAATTTTATGTACAGTATAATCAATATTATTGTTAAAATATAAATTACGCGGCAAGAATCATTCTTTCCTTGACTTAACACAAAATCTGCAAATCCCACTGGGTATATACAGTAGCAAAAAATAGATGTTATTCTCAAATATTTACAGACATTCTGTTTCTGCATACCTCTTAAATCTGTACAGTATATTGATGAAATTTTCACAAATGTAAAGATGATGGATAAATCCAAACCACAAGTCCGAAAATCATGAAATCAGAGGACATACAAAATTAGTAAAAATGGAAACCAATTAGAAAATAACAAAACATGTCTACCTGAAGAGCATATGTGAACCCCTATGATGGAGTGAGATCAGGTGCCCGGGGAGAGTGAGCATCTCCTGCTTGCTAGCAACACCCGTCACATATACCCAGTAGAAAGAGTCGAATCCTGTAAATTCCATATATATATGTATATATATATATATATATATATATATATATATGTATATATATATATATATATATATATATCAAATCATCAAATGTGTTATTGCGTCCGTCAACAGCCATATGCAGATGTTCCTTGAGCATTGCACTTTAGAAGGATTTACACTAGAAGCAGTGTTAATCAGTTTAGGATATTTAAAAAAACATCAAGGAATTATTCGAAAGCTTAAAAATTCAATATTTGTCCATATATATATATATATACATACACAGATATTTGTTCACGTGCGTTTCCCTCACTGGAATTTCAGTCAAGCAGTATTTTTGGCCTTGAATGTGAAAATTTGACTTCCTGTTCTTGTATCCTTCATGCGTTCGTGCGTGTATATTTATGTATTTACCTCCTTGACTTGAAAGTTTGTTGCAGGACTTTTGAGACCGATGTTGCAGGCAACCAGGGGATGCTTACTCCTCCCGTCCACCTGGTCTTACATCGATTTATTGGGGTTCGCATTTGTCTGAATAGGACACTGTACACGATATTGTCCTTTTATTCCATGGACTAAAAGATAAGGTTTACCTTTCGGTACTTCTTCGTTTTTTTACTTTCATATTATCCAAAAGTATTTTATAAGATAAATTTCTGTTAAAACATCTTGCTTTATAGATACAGAAATTCAATGTGACAATAACATTATTAAAAGGACTGTTTGAATTATCTGAGCCACATTTACCAAACAAGTACTCACATTTGTTAAAATGAAGTATAATATTGCACAAGGTTATAATCCCATAGCAAGTTGAATATGGTTTCATCTTCTGACCCACAGAAAGAACATAGGGCAGAGGTTTTCTTTAATTTTACCTTTTGCTAAAACATTTGTAACAAGAATTGAATGATTACTTCTTGCATGAAATCACCTACTGCACTGTAAAACTGAGTGAACGATATATGGTAAAATTTCTTCCATTCTCATGTAAGAAGAGAAAAGAGCGTGTTCAATTTTGGTTTCCCACTAGGATCAGTCGATGATCTGTTCATAATAGAATACATATCTTTAGACCTTCTCACTGACATGATAAACACATGTAAATTATATGATATAAATGGTGCAGTCGATTTACATTGTTTTCACATTTGTGACCTTAACATAATTATTTATTTGTTTATTTATAGCAGAATATGTAAAAACATTTATTGTTAATTTAAATCTATCTTGAAACACATCATGTGATAACAATTTCCTATTATTATCTAGAAAATCATTTATACATTTGACATCTTTCATATTCAACAATTTCACAAACACATGCTTATTATTAACATATATTTGCTCATTATATCATACATTTTGTGTTGTCAGTTCTTCCAATGATTGAATATTTTGATTTATTTGTACATCAGACCAGGCATTTAGAACATCGTTCCAAAACATATTTCTATCATATGTAATTGTACATTCAAAACTCCTTTACCTAAATTACAAACCTCATTCACCAGAAAAATAATGTCCACAAATTTTCTCCAATTGAAAGCTAGATGATTCGGGACTAAAGGTTGTGGGTGATTCGGTACTAAAGGTCGTGGGTTCAAGTACCCTTCGGGAAACTAATATCAGAAATGTAGACTTTAAATCATGCCGTAAAGAGTTAGAAGTAAACAACGAAATACCCAAGGGTTAGGGTTGGGTTTAGGCTAACGCTAAATCTAAACCTAACCCTCACCCAAACCCCAAGACAATATCGTGTATAATGTCATGTTCATACAAATGCGAATCGCAATTAAATAGAGGTTAAATCAGGTGCCCGAGTGGGATAAGTGTCCTCTGCCTGTATGCAACTCCCATCTCAAAAGTCCTGCATCTCCGAGGAAATACCTGTAGAAAAATTAGACAAACATATAAAACACAAAGACACTACAGCTAACAAGGCACCTTATATTTCATCTATATTAGTTAACCGACTTGGAATTGTACTCACGACCTTTGGTACCGAATCACCTAGCTTTCGTGCATATATATACATGGAATGTATGTAAAGACTTGAGAAGCTTGAAAATTTCGTGAATGGAATTTTTCTGTGACTTCACCATACAGTAAATGACAAAGATCAGTACGTCAGTTTCGAAATACAAATCCGGACCGTCAATTTTCGGTTTTATGTGCTTCTTGGGACGCAAGCTGAGGTGAAGGTGGGACACCGCTGGCCGTTATGGTGAAGGATATCTCGGTAGTTTGTCAGGGAGGCTACCAACACTAAGTTTTATAACATTGTCAAAATGAAGTATCCTAGATGTAACATTTCCCCCGATTTTGGCGATAATTTTTTATAATTCTTTGTATAAGATAGCTTTCCACCGGGATCCGCTGTACTGAAGATCTAAACCGCCCTAAAAGATAAAAAACATATATATATTTGTCAAATCTATTTGAACATATATTATTATACGACATGTAATTGTTGATTTACTAGCGTTTAAAAAAGAGCAGGTCATTGACTTTACATAAAGACGGATGTAAACATGTCATATCATTGTCACGAGAAGCGTGTAAAATTCAAAACATGTGGGTCCGGATTGGTATATCGAAACTCGCGCGTTGATGTTACTTTTATTACAGTCCTTTCTCATATTATCTTTAACTCCAGTTAAAAAGCTCTATCAATGTAAAATACAAAAGTAACTGATGTCACACGATTGTGACACTAACAAAAATGCACCCCAGTAGATATTCACGGACCGCTGAAATTCAGAGGTGAGACCAGGTGCTCGGAGTGCGTGACCGTCTCTTGTTTGGTTAGCCACATCCGTGAATGCCCCTGCATACAGACGAAACAAATAGAAACCAGCACTGTAATTATACATGAATATGAAGAAACACTGACGTAGTAGTATTTATTTATTTTTTTTCATTTTGACATCTGTCATACGGCTGTATCAGACACTTTTATCACTTCGTTTTGGCATTGTTTGGTTCTATCATGTGAATAATTTTTGTCTCGTACTTTCTCTCTAAATCATTTCCTTCAATAAAGTATCTTATGTCTATGACAGTAAGTAAGCCATCAGCTACAATGTATTACATTCATATTTCTGGTTTTGAAAATATCAGTTTTAACGAAAATATTTTGTTCTACTGAAATGCATTACTTTATTTTACAGACCGTGAAGTGTACAGACTGTGAATATGATAAAGAGTGTTTACATATGCAATGGATTTTACGAGTAAGTTTGAATTACATGTGTATATCTTAGATATTCCATTCAAAGAAAAAAGAGGAAAAAAGTTAACCGCCATTTATTGTATCATTGTTGAAAGTGATACTTATTATTTTCATAACATATGTTTCCTTTCAGCAATCGAATTCATCAGCTTCATACAAACTTTTATTTGACAAAAACCATGAAGATGACGGCCAGCATATTAGACAAAGCGCAAAAGTGATCTGTACATCATTATTAGGCTACAAAGGTACAAGTCTTATTAAGCTAACATATGCGTATAACACTCCATATTCTACATTTTTACCGTAAAAATGATATTGATAAATATGAAACCACTTTATGTAAAAGCAGTCTCGTATTGTGGTTAACCTCACCAACTGACTGGCGAATGTCATTTCAACTGACCGTCACATGTCTGCATCATATCTACATTAAAATCAAACATTTTTATGATGTTTTATGTGCTTATGCGCTAAAGAATCAATCGAAGGACAAAGTTATGGTTGAGGGAGATACTCCTTTATCTGAGTTTCCGATCCGATTTGAACCACTGAAAGTCCAAACAATATATATACACAATCACAGCCGTTGTCATAATGGGTAAATGTCGTTATGTCTTACTACTTTGAAATAAGGAAGTCAACATGTCAGACAAAGATCTACAGTATGAGCAAATAATGTCTTTATAGCGGGATGTGGTCTTCAGGCATGATATCTCATATTCTTGTGATAGTAACTTTTCCCGAAGTAATTTTTCTCGATAAATAAAGGAATACTCAGAAGAAGCTCGAGTATACCGGATCATTTAAGACATAAACACCATACACAAGTGATGAAGGAATGCTACTACTTATATATGGAAAGTTAACAATAGAGAAGTTAAAGTCATCACGTTTGTTACAAAGTGAAGTAGTAAATATAATGAATAAATCAAATCTTTGTCCCTAACATATCTTTTTAACCCTTGCATGGATTTACATAATATTTTACAGAATTGTTGCCCAGGATCCAAGGGTTGGTCATGATATGGTTCAAGGTCATATATGTAAAGTCAAAGTCCCGCTTCATATGATGTATAAATCTTTGTACGGTCCATAACATTTCACCAAGTGCACGGATTTAAAAAATATTGCATGGAATTGTAGCAAAAGGGAGAATGTTTCCATACTTTTTAAGTTCATCCCTTCAAGGTAAATAACGGGCGTATTATGCCACGGTAGGCATTGGTCTTATTCATTATCAGCCCAGTGTGTGCAAGTAAAATTGTTGGGGACGGTAGGACATACAAATTGATTTAGCAATAATCTCAGTATGCTTCTTTAATAAAATGTTTTATGTATATGATGATTTGATAAATTTTGTAGCAAGTACGAAATTGACTGAACTAGAGAAACTTTTGTCCATGACGAATAAATGGAAAAACCAATGCAATGAGAGAACAGAAATCATCTCTGACCTTCTCCTTTGGTCACTATATGCCGATAGAAAGGATCTCTCGGAAATTCTCTGGCTTAAATCTGAAGATCATCTCAGTAAGATACTGCTAGTATTTGTTATTGTCTGCCTACCAATTCAGAAGTTTTGAAATACATAATTTTGTTCCCAAATTGAAAACTGCATAAAATTTTTGTTAAATATTGATTTTTTTTCTTTGAACATTACTATTTCAGTTTCAGCATTGGCCTGTTCAGTGCTCCTGAAGAAGCTCGCCAAAAAAGCCAAAAATGTGAAGGAAGAGATATTTTCACAATCCCTTCAGGAACACGCTAAGTACTACATTTTATTTATTCTTGACATGTATGCTACCTTTAATATGTATAGTAATGTTCTGTATAATTTAAAAGCTGGCTTCTCGCCACTAAAGGCCGAGATGTTTCGATATTTTTTACGGGAGCGAGGTCAACCTAGGTCATCCTCGCTCCCATATTTTTCATGAATACTAAATGAACGTCTCACCCAAATGCTCTCGTTCACAGAAATGTCAAATCTATAAACCGTGACATTTAACTGGCGGCTACCTACATGGGACGTACAAAACGTATGAATACTTGATATTTCCTCACTATGCACAGCACATCGATAGTTAACATTTACAGCACTAGACGAATTCATTTATTTACATTTTTATATTTATTTTATGCCTATATGATAATTTAGTTATGTGTCTATTATTTCATTTTGATTGGTATTATACAATACGAATGCAAGTCTACAATGTACATGTATAATGTAAACATGCATATGTCTTTACATTTCATAAGATGATCCACCACAGTGTATCGGAGACGTAGGGGGCTTTTCTGACTAAACATTCCCGCTTCTTGCCTAATCCTTTAAACCCGTCTTCCATATTCTACCCGGGTGGCATTCGTCCAAATTTACTTCCCTCAAATTTACACTTCTTCCCTGCATCCCGCCACTTACCTCATTTCTTCTCTTTCCCACCTCACCTCATAAATAATATGAAATTCGAAATGAGTATCTCATGGGCACTTTCTTGAATTCAAAGTGTTCGATTATAAGTATTATAGCATTTATAGAGACAGAAATGATGAAGAGAAGAAAAAAGCCGTTTGTTCTTCAAACAACATATTTTCTTTTCATACATTTTATTCTTTTCTTTATTGGGGGGGGGGGGGGGTAGCAATGGTGGATGGGTAGAAAGTTCCGCACGGTTTTGTATAATATGATGAATGGCGATCCATGTGAAGTCGAATAGTTATAAACGAACAGTATTTTTATTAATTCTAATTTATAAATGGTTTTTAAACATTTTATCTATCTCGTAAACCCTCCTCACCCTTCATCCCCACCCCACCTGATCTCACCTCGATTTAATTTGGGTTCGCATTTGTCTAAATATGAAACTAAACACGATATTATCCCCTTTATTCCATGGACTATGAGATATGGTTTGCCCTTCCGTACTTCTTTGTTTTTTTACTTGCAACTATCTAAGACATCTTGTGAAAAAGCGTTCGGACGTTCCGTCTGTATGTTACTTGTAATTCCGCAGCACCTGATAACTTTTAAAAGAATATTGTTACAGTTACCAAAATTCAGCATTAATTATATTCCCTACGCGTCATCATGTTACCCCAGAGTAGGACGTTGACAGCTATGTTTATTTGCTATGTTTATTTTCAAAACCGCAGGTAATTTAGTTTTAAATAGTTCTTGAATTTGTTTTAACAACGCACTAGTACGTCAATAATAACGTAAATTATCACAAAGTGCCATATGGTTTTCTGTTTCCGTACTATTATTGATGAAAAATGTTTGTACTTGAAATAGAATAAAATAAAACCTGTGTGAATCCAGACGTCAGAAGAGGGGTGGGGATCTTGGGATGGAATAACCATACTCTTTCGGAAATTTTCATACGCAGGGTTTTTCGGTTAATTTTGAGGCTTGACCCTTTATGCCTGGCGCAGATGGATTTTTTTCTTTTTTCACAATTTAGACAATCCATTGCTTTTGTCCAATATATCTCGGAGTGCGGCTATACGTAATGAAAGGCTGGGGTAAAACTGTAAAAATACCCCACCTCGACTTTCCAAATCGAACAAGTAATTAATCTGGATGGTTGGGGGATCCAGAATGAATTAGCATGAATTGTACGGATTATAGGAACCCCACCACCTCCCCTTACACACCTATCCCTTATGTCATAAAATTCTGTCCTGGCATTATAAGAGACAAATCCTCATGGCTGTACAGAAGAAAAAAGAGGAGTTACCGGCTCAGTTATGTGGCAGAGGTCACCATGGAGCTATACAATACATGAATATAAATAATATAATAGAACATTTAACACATTACAAAAATATTTGATTGTAGTGCAATTACGATACCGAATTAGGACGGTCATTTAATTTGACAAAAGCCAAACAAATGGTGTGGTTAACCGGTTTACGGGCCCACCTTCCCACTCACCGTAACAGCAGAACAATCAAAAGACGTACATTTAAAAATTTATAAATAATCCTCCATGTAAAGAACAAGGGTCAACAGATATCGCATATTGAGAGGTCATAAAAATATAAACACGTAAGGTATTATAAAAAACATAATGGTATAAAAATATATGCGACATCAACATGATAAACCGTGCTCTACCAGTCTGAAAGCGAGCTAAGACCCTAGATCTGTAGGAGTCCCGACTAACAGTCAGAGAGGACGAGGTTCAGGACCATGTCTCCTCTGAAAGAGGTTTGGACAAGGCCCGTCATATAGTCCCCACCGCCCTGTTAGCCCTGTTAACCCTAACCCTAACCAAATACAAGACCTATAGTCTTTTTGATGATCTCAATATCATATTGTCTATTTAGGAGACGTTTGACTATTTTATTACATGATAAAATAACGTTATCGGAGCCTTTTACTTTCCTTAGTTTATATACGAGATCACCGTAAAAATTAGGATGGGAAATTCCATTGGATACATACTGTTGAAAAGAAATATTTCCAAATTTAGATAGAAGTTCTGAATAAGATCTGAAGAATTTGCCGAATGTTTTTCATAGCTTGTGATATCTGTAACCCTGAGTTAAAAGTTTAGTAGTAATTTGTAAATTTCGTTTATGAAAGTCCAAAACATCGGTGCAGCCTCTGACAAATCGAACTAATTGAGATATATAGATACCATATGATGGGAGTCGAGGGACATCGCCATCCAAGTAAGGGAAATTTAGAATAGGAAATCCAAAATCCCTCTCATAACAATAAAGAAATAAATCTGCTATCAGAGGCGCGCAGTTAGTACCCATAGGAATCCCAACTATTTGTTGATATATCTTGCCATCAAATTGCACAAAAATATTATTCATGAGAAAATCTAGTGCTTTACATAATTCCTTGCAAGTCCAGTATTTATATGAAGTATATTGTTTGTTGGAAAAGAATCCAGAGTTATTGGAGGTACATATGTACGTTTTAGATTCTCTGTGAAAACACCATTGTATAAGAGACAGCAACTTGCTTTTAATCAAATCATGAGGCAGAGATGTATAAAGTGTAGAAAAATTAAATGTAGAAATTTGAGTCGCTTTGAAATTTAGCGAAAGAAGTTTGTCTATAACTTCATGAGAATTTTTAATCGACCAAAAGTAATTGATGTTACTATTATGAAATGCGACATCACAATATTTGATAATATGATCTTTTATAGCAGTTAGAGCAGACGTAATATGTTTCGATAGTACCGTAGTAGAGCAGTGGCTAGAATTACATATGAAACGTGATTTATATGGACTTTTATGTAGTTTTGGGAGCCAATACATGGTTGGTAGATCAGATTTATCAGTTTTAATTTTGAAGTCGGACATGGTCATGAGGTGATCGTGCAAGGTGCTCTCTTTTGAGGTAGGGCTATCCACATATGTATGAGTGGAGTTTAATTCGTTTTTAAGTACTTCAATATAATATAGTTTTCAAACAACTATTATGTTATTACCTGCTTTATCAGCGGGAACAAAGACATATCTAGCATGTAAGTCAGCTATCTTCTTTTTAATAGAATTTGTCGTCAATGTATTAGGCTGTTGAAATAAATGCGGATTTTCCGTAAAGTTCTTAATACGGATATCGAGAATTCTTAAAATCTCGAATTTCCAATCATTAAGAGCATGAACCTTTACCTGTTCTTTTTTACACCAACGTTTACAATATGTGGTTTAAGCATCTTCTATAACGTCACGGCATTTATTGAAATCTATCCTGGACGGTAACCTATATTTAGGTCCTTTTCCAAAAAGGGTGCGCAATTTCTTGTCCGAAATACAGTTTAGGTCACCAGTAATAAGATGACCTGCCGGTTTATAAACATATTTAGAATTTTCACAAGAACACGACGAAGGAATAGAGTCTGAAACATCAGGGTTAGATGTAACTTTATTATAATTTAAAATAAGATTTCTTATAGGTTTTTTGTACTGGTAACAAATAAGTGGAGGTTCTAAATTCTCAAAATATTGGGGGATTTTAGATGTGACTCTATGATCACGGAAAATATTAGAAATGTTAAGTAGATCGAAGCCTTTATTAATAAGTTACCATATTACAGTTTAGATCGGTAACCCCCTCTCATTTTCATTCATAATCGCTACATTTACCCCTGATGTGTAAGGTTAATGAGTCTCATTTGCACTTGTATGGAAAGGTTGGGTTCATTACAAAAATAAAAAATAAAAAAACGAAGAAGTACCGAAGGGTAAACCATATCTCATAGTCCATGGAATAAAGGGGACAATATCTTGTTTAGTGTCATATGCAGACAAATGCAAACCCCAATAAAATCGAGGTGAGACCAGGTGCCCGGGAGGAGTAAGCGTCCCCTGGTTGCATGCAACACCCATCGCAAAAGTCCTGCAACAAACTTTCAAATCGAGCAGGTAATACATAAATATACACGCATGAACATACGAAGAAGACGGGAACGGGAAGTCAAATTTTCCATTCAAGGCAAGAAATGCTGCCTGCCTGAAATGCCGGTGTCGGAAGCGCAGGTGAACTTATATCTGTATATACATGTATATACGTATCATATACGAAAGTAACTAGTGTGACATGACTATGACACTTACAACAATGCCCTTACATACAGATGAAACATAAATAATTCAGCACTGTATATATACAGTTAGGTGCAGTCCTAACCTTACATAAAGTGCACTTGAAGTTAACTTTATGACTGCTTTTCAAGTTTACTTGGCGACAACAGAGTAAACATGGAATCAAGTTTAGTAGTAAACTTGGTTCCAAGTTTGGAACTAAACTTGATTCTAAGTTTATTCCAAGTGCACTTCAAGTTTAGTTTACTTTCTATATATATGTACATTTACTAAATAATCTTTTAATATAAAATATGCAATCGTACATAATAAGACAATTATTTCTATTGTATTATACAAAACTGGATAATTGTAATAAACAAACGTGAAAAGTAAACTTGGTGTCACGTGATAGTAAACCTGAAGACGGAATTACTCTAAAGTAAACTTGATATCAAGTGCACTTGACTAAACTTTATGACTGGTTTTCAGGACGAAAAACTAAACTTGAAGTGCACTTGGAGTAAACTTAGAATCAAGTTTAGTTCTTGAATGTAAGGTTAGGACTGCACCCAACTGTACATGAATGTGAACAAACACTGTGTAGAAAGTGTCATAGCCACATAACATCAGGAAAACGGGTATAATAACACTTAAGTAAAACTCTCTGCGGGGAACTTTGTTACGAGCTCCACACTGCAAAGGGAATAAGTGTGACGTTCATGTAAAATAAGAAAGTAACTGGTGTCACATGACTATGGCACTAACAGAAATGTACCACAGCGGGCATTCACGGACCCCTGAAATTCAGAGGTGAGACCAGGTGCCCGGAAGGAGTGAGCGTCTCCTGTTTGGCTAACCACACCCGCCGTAAATGCCCTTACAAACAGACGAAACATATACAATGCAGCACTGTATATATACATAAATGTGAACAAACACTGTGTAGAAAGTGTCACAACCACATAACATCAAGTACAACTGAACATTGAACTGAATTGAATATAATTGGTCATGATACGATATCTATATAACTATTACATGTAATATACTTTGTTCCTTCAACTTTCAAAATTTGAGTGTGTGGCCTTTTCATCGCAATATGCATACAATATTACAGTATCATGTGATCTATTGTTATAACTAACTTTGTATTATTTATGTGTGTTACTTCCAAAAATGAAGAAACGAAAATTGTAATATATAACCATAAATACATGTACTTCCGTTTGTATCGCTTTGTTGCCTTTGTCGTGTCTTCGTTCAAATGCCACTTTTGCATGACTTTGCCTGTTTCTTTTATACTGTGGGTGAGAGCTCAGTTTTTTGGGGTCAAACGTTCATATGATATTAATAAAACATACGGAAGTGAGGCTGACCTAGGTCAACTTCGCTCCCTTAAAAGACAAATCCAAAGACCACAGCTTTTAATGGTGAGAGGCCAGCTTTAAGTTACATGTAATTGTACTATTTATCTTTTCGTTGCGCTCTCAATTTTTTTTCCATAAAACGGTGAGATAAATAAATAGCATACTAATAACTATTCAACAACTACACACACACACACACACACACACACACACACACACACACACACACACACACACACACACACACACACACACACACATGTACTATTGTGTCCTCTATTGACTCCATCAAATGCAACAATGTACTGTGTTTATATATAGTATGAGATCAAATCTGCCAAAAGCGAACAGCATTTTATTAAGAGACAAAGTTGTTATCATATATTTGTGTAGCCTTCACCTAACAGAATGTTATACACCAGAGCACATTCTAGGTTTGACTAAGTAAAAAACGAAGAAATATCGAAGGGTAGGTAATATCTCTTAGTTCATGGAATAAAAGACAATATCGTGTATAGTGTCATTTTCAGACAAATGCGAAGAGAAAATATCCCTAGCCTGTGACATTTGTTCCAAAGCATGTAAACGGACAAAACCATGTTGTGTCTACAATTGCTAATCTTCGTACCATAAAGAATGCATAGGATTGAATGATTCCGTTTTTATTGCCTTTGCCAATACAGTTGGGAATCACGTCCATTAACAACTTTTCTACCTTCATATTTGGCTCCTAAATATTAGAGACGTCGAATATCCATTGGTGACCACAGTTTTATTAGCCATGCAGCTGCGTCATCACTCTATCCCAGCAAGCAACTTTCAACGAAATATTCATATCAATATAAAAGGAAATATTTATCTCCTAGCACTCAACCGCCAGTCCCCTCCGTGGGAAAGAAAGTCTCCTTTTCAACATTTTCACCAAATTGCAGGCAGATATCGTAGTTAGAATAGAATCATGGCTTTACAACGGTATTTTGTAGTCGGGCACCTGATCTCACTCCATCATGGGGGTTCACATATGATCTTCAAGTAGGCATATTTTGCTATTTTCCACTTGGTTTTCATTTTCACTGATTTTGTATGTCCTCTGGTTTCATGATGTTCAGACTTATGGTTTGGATTTATCCATCATCTTTACATTGAAGACGGAATTACTTTAAAGTAAACTTGATATCAAGTGCACTTGACTAAACTTTATGACTGGTTTTCAGGACGAAAAACTAAACATGAGGTGCAATTGTCAAGTGCACTGGAATGGAAGGTTAGGACTGCACCCAACTGTACTTATATCGACTATTTCTAAAATATTACTTTTCCAGTCGTTCAAGGCATGTACTTTTACACCTTCCTTTTTCCACCATCGCTTACAATTAGTGTTAAGTGCGTATTCAACAGTATGCTTTGGTACAATCGAAAATGGGAGGTTATCTATACTTAGTTCAATTCAGTTTTCAAGATTGCTTATAGTATATTTTTCAAACAAAAATAATATCATTAGCTGCTTTGTAAGAAGGTACAAAACATTTGTCCTGGAAAGTAATCTATACGTTAATCCCTCATTAAAAGACGAACACAAATATATGTCAGAAATACAATTAAACCCGGCCTCTCATCATAAAAAGCCGAGATGTTTAGATCGACCTAGGTCAACCTCGCTCCCGTATATTTTATGAATACGAAATGAACGCCTGACCCAAATGCTCTCGCTCGCCATATAAAAGAAATGTCAGACCGACAGACCGTGACATACTATTGGCGGCTATCTGCATGGACGGTCAACATGGCTGTACATAACGCATGAAAACATTTTTCCTCACTATGCAAAACGATAACATCGTGTATTCAGACAAATGTGAACCCCAAATTAAATTGAGACGAGACCCGGTGTTCTCGAGGAGTAAGCGTCCCCTGTTTGCTTACAACAACTTTTCAAGTCAAGGGAGATTTGTGTTAATTTCGTGATGATTTCTGTAAGTTGATTTGACCATGTATTTATATCCCGTGTTAAAACCCCTGGAGCTATGCTTGTAGCAGAGCCAAGGTTGCCCGAATAGTCTAGTAAGGGGATGGGTGAACATAACTAGAATGAGGCAATATCATTTATAAGAGATTGAAATTTAAATGTTTGCCTTTATCTAGACTTTACAGTTTATCAAGACTGTCCACCAACCGTCATTTAATAGTCAGGTCTGATCGCATTGATATATCTCGTCGATGTAAATATATACATATTTGGCGATTTATTTATTGTTTTATGGTGTGACTGCATTGATATATCTCGTAGATTTTATTTATTGTCCTTGTCACTTTTTTATAGCAAGCGTTGTTCTTATATGTTTTACTTTGTGCTCATATACATGTTTATATATTACTTCTCAGATGTAGCAATATCGATGTCTTAGGTCTGTTCACACCAGTAAACGTAGTCATGGGTATCGCTATTAAAAAAAACAAATATATACACTGTATCTTTTTCTACGCTTTTACCGCACGTAAATAAGGATTTAGGTGTTCATCAGATTTTCTTTCATCAGATTTGCAGTAAACTCTGTTCTGTTCTTCTACGAGTACTCCATCATCTGTATGAGGAAGCGAAAGAAAATACGTATATTGACCCTTCTACACCAGAATGTACATTGAGCTTTCTAATTGCAGTCGACGCCAAATATCGGTTGTTCAACCCAGTTCGTCATTTCATCGAATTCTCGTTGTTTTTTCTTAAAGTTGTAGTTTGACAATGAGGGATAGACGCATTGAACATCGGTAATGTCCTAGACGACATAAAGGTTCAATCTTGCATTCCATCATATTTCAAACATTAAGAAACACCGTGCATATCCTACAGTTATACATCTACCATTGCTTCCACATTTCTCAATCATAAAAAATAGTGCCTAGATATTAAACATCTTACACTAAACCCTACTACGTGCTCATGCTCCTCACGTAAATTCACTCATAGTGCTGTCGGACACGTCATTGCTGGCGATGTCAATATCGTAGATAATATAATTCTTCGTCAGTTAATGACCCGGGGCTCTAAATGTAGGGAACACAAATTATTTAATTGACCTACAAAGTTCCGTATTATAATGGATTCTGTAGAGGACTATGCTCTCAGATGGGCAAAACATGAAAGCGTAGAGTTTCCCCAACCCGAACCCTACGTTGTCAGGATGGGTAAGAAGTGTAAGGTGTTTGATAAAAACCCGCATTAGAAAACTAAAAAGAACATCATGACCCTTCATCATTCTGCTTTTGACGACCCAGGTGTCTAGACAGAACTAGAAAGAATAGATGTTGCCTCCTTTTTTGCATAGTAGTTAGGCCGTCTACAATACCCATTCTGTATCATTTGTGCTACTTATGACCTATACTGCATGTGATTACGGCTGTGACTGCGAAAAATACTAATTGGCACACACTGATGGAATCACGGCGGGTGTGGCCTGTCGGAAGGGGATGCTTACACTTCCATGACACATGTCCTTGATTGTTTTATTGCCGTATAGAGGTAAAACACCTAAACGATTTTGAACTGGCAGAGCACGGTTTATCATGTTGATGTCGCATATATTTTTATACCATTATGTATTTTACAATACCTTACGTGTTTATATTTTTATGACCTCTCAATATGCGATACCTGTTGACCCTTGTTCTTTACATGGAGGATTATTTATAAATTTTTAAATGTAAGTCCTTTGATTGTTCTGCTGTTACGGTGAGTGGGAAGGTGGGCCCGTAAACCGGTTAACCACACCATTTGTTTGGCTTTTGTCAAATTAAATGACCGTCCTAAGTCGGTATCGTAATTGCACTACAATCAAATATTTTTGTAATGTGATATATGTTCTAGTATATTATTTATATTCATGTACTGTATAGCTCTATGGTGACTTCTGCCACATAACTGAGCCAGTAACTCCTCTTTTTTCTTTCGTATCTATAAAATTGTGGCTTGTGGCCGAATGATTGGGATTCTCAAAATATATAAAATATGAAGAGCAGATTTGAAGCCAAACTGACCGAAAAAGATGATAAGATCAATATCGAAGAAGTACCAAACCGTTAATCATTCTCAAAGTCCAACGACAGATACAAAATCGTGTAAGTTTCAAAAAGGAACTGTTGTGAACCCCGAAATACTGAAAAATGCCAAGGTGAGACCAGGTGCCAGGGGAGAGTAAGCGTCTCCTGTCTGCATGCATTACCCGTCACAGCAGTTCTCAAGAAACATGTCAAAATCAAGAGTTTTGGTTTCCTAATTGTACATACGAAAGTACAAAACTGGTATACAAAGTCATATTTGGTGTTCACCGAACAGGTCATTTAGTCGCATTCCAGAATATTATCTATCAATCTAGAAAGAGGCACATCAAATTTTCTTACAAGATCCCCATAGCGACCGTAGAACTTCC
Source organism: Pteria penguin (assembly GCA_035048485.1). Classification (NCBI taxonomy): domain Eukaryota; kingdom Metazoa; phylum Mollusca; class Bivalvia; order Pterioida; family Pteriidae; genus Pteria; species Pteria penguin. The sequence goes on from CM068580.1 coordinate 93,466,853, forward strand.
TCGGTGATGATTTCAGACGTTTTTTAACATATCCCTACATGAGCAACTTAGTGGCCAGTCGTTTGGCCCTTGAAATAAAACCGTAGTATAGAGAACAGGCTCTTGCGTACCTTATAAGTTGAGATATAAAAACTCCATAGGCAGGCGAGGACGGGATATTGCTGCAAAGAAACGGGAAGTTAGTTATTTGGAAGTTAGAATCGTCACGTTTGTCATACAGAGAGGTGTTCAAATGACCATCATTGTCGAAAGTTAAAATATATCCAAATACGATGCGGAGTTATAGCTCTCGGTTGTCTCTTTTACCTTAATTTCATGGGGATAGATTTCATGTATGTAATCCTTAAAATTAGGATTATTGATTGACAATACGTCGTCTACATATCTATACTAATATTAAACTGAGATGCAAGGCTTTTTCTGCCTGTGGAGAGCATGTTTTGAATAAATTCTGCCTCATACGAATATAAGAAAATGTCAGCAAGAAGAGGGGCGCAATTAGTTCCGATGGGAATGCAAATGATTTGCTGAAAAATGTTCCCTCCCTTGACTCCAATCATATGGTATCTATATATCTCAATTAATTCGATTTTTCAGAGGCTGATGTTTTGGACTTTCATAAACGAAATTTACAAATTACTACTAAACTTTTAACTCAGGGTTACAGATACACAAGCTAAGAAAACATTCGACAAATTCTTCAGATCTTATTCAGAACTTCTATCTAAATTTGGAAAAATTTCTTTTCAACACTATGTATCCAATGGAATTTCCCATCCTAATTTTTACGGTGATCCCGTATATAAAATAAGGAAAGTAAAGACTCCGATAACGTTATTTTATCATGTAATAGAATAGTCAAACGTCTTCTAAATAGACAATATGACATTAAGAGCATCAAAAAGACTATAGGTCTTGTGTTTGGCCCCTCTACAGCTTTGTGCAGACTTTTACTTGAGCGTCGCACGCTGACTAACAGGGCGGTGGGGACTATATGACGGGCCTTGTCCAAACCTCTTTCAGAGGAGACATGGTCGTGAATCTCGTCCCCTCTGACTGTTAGTCGGGACTCCTACAGGTCTAGGGTCTTAGCTCGCTTTCAGACTGGCGGAGCACGGTTTATCATGTTGATGTCGCATATATTTTTATATCATTATGTGTTTTACAATACCTTACGTGTTTATATTTTTATGACCTCTCAATATGCGATACATGTTGACCCTTGTTCTTTACATGGAAGATTATTTATAAATGTTCGTCCCTTGATTGTTCTGCTGTTACGGTGAGTGGGAAGGTGGGCCCGTGAACCGGTTAACCACACCATGTGTTTGGCTTTTGTCAAAGTAAATGACCGCCCGAAGTCGGTATCGTAAATGCACTACAATCAAATATTTTTGTAATGTGTTATATGTGCTAGTATATTATTTACATTCATATATTGTATAGCTCCATGGTGACTTCTGCCAAATAACTGAGCCAGTAACTCCTCTTTTTCCCCCAAACACCACGAAAATATTGTCTATTAAAACTTCCAGCATTTTGATGATTTCATCTTCGGTATACTTGTGTTTGGCAAAAGAAATTTGAGTTTCGTCAAACATCATAACATCTCTATGAATATTTCAGGTTGTTTTCTGACCGATGTCAACGCTTGTTAACTGATATGTATGAAGACAATTCCAAGGCAGCAATGAAGATTGTTGATTCTGAAACAAAGATTTGGGGCATCAGAACCACGCCTCTGGTGTTTGCACATGAAAATTATGAACTTGATTTCATAGCCCACACTTGCTCCCAAAGGAGAATCAATCGTATATGGTATAACAAGCAAGCCCCGGATTTCAAACCCTTTCTCAAGGTATTATATGTTAAAACCATATGTTAAAACCTCATAGTCTACGAAATACTTTTTCCTTAAAATTTCTCTAATAATTATGAAACTGTGAATCATCAATTATGCATGACATTTAAACTTCCCTTTTTTTCAGTCCATTTTCAAAAAACCGAACAAATTTCTGATGGCACCTTTTACAAAGTTTCTGATCAACTATGTAAGTTTGTTGTTTGCTCATTGATTGTTTGTGTGGAAAAAATAACCGACATTCAAGTATATAATAAATAAAAGTCAAGACATCTAACTCAATATCATAGCAAAATCTAGTCAAAGAAAAGACAAAAAACCAATTAAAAACTACACAAAAATCAATATATGATGTAATGGAGAATGAGATCAGCCGGCAACGGAGTCACATGTCCTTATGGTGCTTATCCCCACGTCTAGTTCATGTAGTGATCTCGGAGTTCCTTTCACTCATTTGGACTTATATCATTAAATAAAATTGTTAGATAACTGTTATATACTTTGAGGACAATGTATATACGTGTAGACAAATAGTTAATGTAATAGATTAAACGAATTCAGTAGTCCAAAAATCATCAAACCAAACGGCATACAAAGTCAACAAAAGGGAATATCGAATTCAATTCCAGCCAACGAACATCTACAGTGGAACACAAGTGTACCCCATACTGGGAATGAGATCAGGTGTTCGGTGAGAGTAAGCATCTCCTTGCTTGCTAGTAGCACCAGTCACGTCCAGTATAAATTGTCGAATCTGGAAAAGATCATGTATCAAATCTGGTGTTAAAAATGGTCGCAATAGGTCTCATCTCAGAATACCATTCAGCATTATAGATAACGAGCTGTCTTTGTGTATGATACGAGCCTCTTATTGACCATAGAACTTCCTCATTACCAATTTTAGTGTAGCACCTACATACTCCTGACTGAACATTTTATCTGAAAGTCGTTTAGCTCTTTGAAGGAAAAATTGAAGAAGTACCGAAGGATTAATCACATCTCATAGTCCATGCAATAAAAGGACAATATCGTGTATAGTGTTATGCGAACCCCAATTAGACTGAGATGAGACCAGGTGCCTGAGTGGAGTAAGTGTCCCCTGGTTGCACGCAACACCCGTCGCAAAATACTGCAACAACTTTTCAAGTCGAGGAAGTAAAAGAAAAAAGAGGAGTTACTGGCTCAGTTATGTGGCAGAAGTCACCATAGAGCTATACAATACATGAATGTAAATAATATACTAGAACATATATCACATTACAAAAATATTTGATTGTAGTGCAATTACGATACCGACTTAGGACGGTCATTTAATTTGACAAAAGCCAAACAAATGGTGTGGTTAACCGGTTTACGGGCCCACCTTCCCACTCACCGTAACAGCAGAACAATCAAAGGACGTACATTTAAAAATTTATAAATAATCCTCCATGTAAAGAACAAGGGTCAACAGGTATCGCATATTGAGAGGTCATAAAAATATAAACACGTAAGGTATTGTAAAATACATAATGGTATAAAAATATATGCGACATCAACATGATAAACCGTGCTCTGCCAGTCTGAAAGCGAGCTAAGACCCTAGATCTGTAGGAGTCCCGACTAACAGTCAGAGAGGACGAGGTTCAGGACCATGTCTCCTCTGAAAGAGGTTTGGACAAGGCCCGTCATATAGTCCCCACCGCCCTGTTAGTCAGCGTGCAACGTTCAAGTAAAAGTCTGCATAAGGCTGTAGAGGGGCCAAATACAAGACCTATAGTCTTTTTGATGATCTCAATATCATATTGTCTATTTATAAGACGTTTGATTATTTTATTACATGATAAAATAACGTTATCGGAGCCTTTTACTTTCCTTAGTTTATATACGAGATCACATAAATACATAAAGATACAAGTATAAGTAGACAAGAACACTAAGTCAAATTATCCCATTCAATATATGAAATGCTCTTCAACTGAAATTCGGAAATGCACGTGAACAAATGTCTGTATATACACATATTATGTCAAATCAAATTAGTCAAAAGGTTAGTTTGTATGGTGAGATCCTAAAATATCGGTTAACATTCTTGAGAGGGGGATATCAAATTCCACTAGATCTCTATATCGACTATAGAACCTCCTCTGTAACCATTTTAAACGTTCCTCAATATATCCCTGTGAGAGCATAAAAAAGTCATTGTAATGGCGCTGTACGTTGTATCGTAACGTATTACCTGAGGTATGAAATTGCTATTGACACACGATGTTTGGATATTGCTACACCGAAAGGGAAATTTGAAATGCTGAAATAGAAATCATCATGTTTGTCATAGAATGAGGTGTTCAAGATAACTATGTGCAGCCTTTATACCGATTTTGCAGAATTTCGTGGCTTTTCCTGAAAATTGAATCAGCGAAGTTCAGACAGGTGCTGTCACCTAATAAGTGTAAAATCTTGGTGTCACGTAAAATACCAATCAAATAATACCTTTAAATAAGAAAACTGTAATTTCGGGGTTAGGTTAATAACGTTATTTTAAACCGTTTAACATATTTGGTCATATTATAAAGCTTCATTTTTACTTTATACTACTATAGACAATGAGGATATTTACAGGTAGCACTTTGTACTAGTTTTAAACTACATTTTCATCCATATGTATATATTCTTCGCTTTTCTAGATCATGAATCAATATTTTGAAGTTCCATACAAAAGAAAAATTGTCAAACATTCGACACTGGGATACAGATGACATGAACGTAGAAAGAACTTTGTAAAAGTTTTTAAATTTAATTCTGATGTTTGGACACTATGTGGAATACTCTCAGCAAACAGAATCTCTCATTCGAATTTTAATAATGATTTGAGGAAGTTCTATGGTCAATACAAGGATATTGTTGGATAGTATAAAGCCCCCTGTTCAGTATTTCATACGTTATTCTGAAACACGATCGTGTACAGTTACGTCCTTTTACCGATTCGAAAAATTACCTCTTTCACTACTGGGTCCAAAAACCCCTGAGAATCCCGTTTTTCACTGCAAAACTCTGCAACACCCTGAAAAACTCTGAAAAACACTGAAGTCTGCCTGAAAAACACTGAAAAACTCTGACAGCCCTGATAAACACTGAAAAACTCTGAAGTCTACCCTGAAAAACTCTGAAAAACACTGACGACCCTGAAAAACTCTGCAAAACTCTGAAAAACACTGACATCTGCTGCGATGCCCTCCGGCCGTGCGATCGCGACCTCGCGTACTTCTATATGGTCCCTTCTATAAGCCCTATTAGATATAAAATGTGATGAGTTGTAAATTAGAAAAAAAGGGAAGAGAAAATAAATAAAACATATCTTGCATTTTTGTACGGTGTTTTGAAGTGAAATTATTTTAACGAATCTCTAAATTTAATTTTACTGATGCATTATTCAAAACCAAACAAACCCAGCAGAGGCGTACTACAATACAAAGGCTTTTCTTACCGAGATTTATATATATGTACATTTGTATTTCCAAATGAAAATGTATGTACATATATTCCTGGTAAATATCACTGTTTCATAACTGTGTATTTAAATAGTGAAGAAAAAATAAAAAATATATATATAATAAAGAAGCTCCAGAACTATAAATTAGTGAATGAATAATAAATTATTGAATAATAAATATAAAAAAAGTGAATAAATAAATGAATAAATAAATAAATAAATAAATAATATTTGAATGTGACCAGTACCTATAAATTTTATACGAAAAGCGAATTTAATACATCAATACTGACAGCAAATCGACCACAAAGAAAATCGCTTGTCATTCATTTTGAAATAACACAATGCATTCTATTCCAATTCTGTTGCAACATTTATAGAGACTATACCCATATATTTGCATGTGACGACCTTTAGGTTTAAACACCCCCACCCCTTCTCTCACACACACACGCAATACTTTTTTCTCTATCAATACTTTTCACACAAAATTAAGATATACACATTTAACCTTTGATTTATTATAACAGCGTAATATAACAAAGTTCAGAGGACAATAACTTTCTATAACTGAAAATTTTACGTGTCTACGTGTTGCTCTTTCATTCGAATGACATACGTAAATTTTGTCCTATAAAATATTTCAGTGATTAAATATTCTCTCGGTATTCAATAATGTTGCTTGAAATAGCATCAAATAAGTTTCAATATATCAGTGTAACACGGTATCTGCCGTTTGTTATATCACTACCTACTTAATCTACATCATGTAACTCTATACAATAAAATGATTTTATCTAACAGCACCCCCCCCCCCCTTCCCGGCCCTTTTCAATGGGAGACTGTGCCCTCCCCCCCCCCCTTTTCTTTCAAAAATTTCTAGATCCGCCCGCCTATTACGTATTGTAACAATGTATCCAGTAAGGGTCATGTATAGCAATGGCGAATACAAGGGCGCTCGCCTAACAGCACCCCCCCCCCCTTTCAATGGGAGACTGTGCCTTCCCCCTCCCCTTTTTTTCTTTCAAAAATTTCTAGATCCGCCGATGAACAGTATCTCCCTTATTACGTATTGTAACAATGTATCCAGTAAGGGTCATGTATAGCAATGGCGAATACAAGGGCGCTCGCCCTGTTGACTGGGACATAGAAGTCTTACATAAAAATACCCTGTCCTGTCAAAACTAGCAAAGTATTTGACCTTTATTTAAATTCAAGTAAACAGTGTCATATTTAGAGCAGATACCTCGATCTGCCCCAACCTATGGATCCAAATCGTAAATTGTCGAGTAGGATGTTTAAATCATATAGTATATTTAAATTGAGACCATACACTCACCCCCACCCCAACCCACCCACACACATACGCCCCTTCTCTCTTATATATATTATACTAGAATATCTTCATTAGAAAGTAACGGCACACGCATGGAATCTGAAATTGCTTTATTTTAATCCGAGTCTTTTGTTTTTTTACCTTGATTCTACAAGTCATCAGTACTCTATTACGTAATAAACATCCGGTTGTTTAACCCGGTAAATATCGCTCGTAATTTCGTATACCGGTAGTTTGTTACCTATCATGCTGTAAATTGGGAATCGTAATTAACAGTACCTTAATATGTATGAGGGGACAAAACATATTTAGTAACAGGTTGAAACATATCCAGTTGATACATTTCAATGTTAATTTTGTGTTTTTGGCAAAATTAAGTATCATTTTAACAGTGACTTATAAAGTTTAGGACAAAAACTGATTTTCAATCTTCAAAAGTGAAACAATTTGTTTTACACACGATCATTTATTTATTTTTATGTCATAAACTAACCTACATCAATTATTTAAGTTCAATTTCTTCCACATTTCCTCTGATAATAGCAATATTATAGAATACATGCGAAATGTGAGATTTCTAAAGCTGTGATTTAAAGTGCTATTCTGTTCCATTAATTTACATACGGATTAAATAAGTAGCTGCGTTACGGCCTGTAGCGAGAAGGGAATACGCATACTCAAAGCCATGCTCGTTCACTCAAGTTGGACACTGTTAAAAAAAAAAGGGGGGGGGGGTTGGTAGAATTAAATTAACGCAACTTCACAGCGTTTTATCGGTGAATGGCCGCTAATTTATGAAGAATGCAATATTGATTTATCAATATTAATCATGAATGCCTTTAAACTCGAAAGAGAGTGGGGAGCGGCCTTAAGGTCGTAACATAACGATATTTGGGTGGATTCTTTACACAGATTGGAAAAGATGTAAAAATAAACATGATTTAAACATGATAAAAATGATTGATAGGGATATATAGAATTAATTATTTCCTTTTTTTCTGTATTTATTTATCTGTTTACAATTAAAACTATGCGTTTTCTGTAAACTTCGTCTATCGATTTTTTAAAATCTTATTATTTTTATTGAATTTATTTTGATGTATTTTTTTTTTCGTACGGAAAAGTTAAATGTTCTTATTATAAATAAATAGATGAATTAATAATTAAATAAATAGATAAATAATAAATAAATAAGAAAATAAATAAATAAATAAATGAAGTCCGCCGAGGAAGGCCGCTGGCCGAAATGTTACAGTACGGAAAAATAGTGCTTTTATTATAAATAAATAAATAAATAAATTAATTAATTAATTAATTAATAAATATATAAATTTTATAATGTCTTGTTCTATATTTTATACTTATTTCCCCCTCCCTTAATGCACCTCTATGAAACAACGATGTTAAGTAACATGCTACTGCTGTAGTTAGATTATTTGTTCGTCGTTCGTTTGTTTGTTTGTTTCATTCTTCTTTCTTTCTTTAAGTTGATCAATAAAACAAGTGACATCGCGCTGGAAAGTCATGTGTCAACAAAATTGTTTTTGCTAAGTACGTAATTCATGTGATTTATTAAACTGCAAATGTAAAGATCATCTTACAAACGTAAGTCAGAATAGGAACAATATCTTAGTAATTTTATCTATAAAAATCGTTAAAATAAGTCTTTGACAAATGGTAAAAAAATGCGGGTTTTTTTTTACTTATTCCCCGCTTATAAATTCATCACATTTAACACTTATTAAAGGTCATACATAGATAACAGCGAACCATTTCAAGGGCTTATATTATAAAAGGGACCGTATAGAAGTACGCGAGGCCTCGATCGCACGGCCGGAGGGCATCGCAGCAGATGTTAGTGTTTTTCAGGGTTTTTCAGAGTTTTGCAGAGTTTTTCAGTGGCGTCAGAGTTTTTCAGAGTTTTGCAGAGTTTTTCAGGGTAGACTTCAGAGTTTTTCAGTGTTTATCAGGGCTGTCAGAGTTTTTCAGTGTTTTTCAGGCAGACTTCAGTGTTTTTCAGAGTTTTTCAGGGTGTTGCAGAGTTTTGCAGTGAAAAACGGGATTCTCGGGGGTTTTTGGACCCAGTAGTGTTTGGCTTTGCCACCGAACACGAGAAATATCTCAGTAACCTTTGTGACGGGTATAGCATGCTATCAGGAGATGCTCATTAGCATGCAGATGCCTTAGTCTTTGCAACTGTTTTTAATGAAATTTCATCTCATTGGAGGCAACAGATGCTTTTAAAATCAAGATATCAAAACATGGAAATTGACATCAACATATGTGTAAACTGTGGTCTGAATGCGAGCTCAGAACCTTGCTCTGGAGGAGTCCCAACTAAAACTGGGATGATGTTCAGTCGTCTTTTGTCTTCCTGAGTGATTTTTTTTACTTCAATTGACCATCCTAAGTCGGTATCGAAACCGTAACATAGTCGAATATTTTTGTAAGGTTTTTCGGTGTATATTCTACTATTATCATTTTTGTGTGTGTGTGTGTGTGCAGGTCCTTGGTGATTTAGGTCGTACAGCTTTGTCAGATGTCTTCAGTTTTCTCTTTTTTGTCTCTTGTTTGCTCTGCATCACCATGATTTGTTTTACAGTTGAGTCAGAATTTTGTCTCCTTTCTTTAGGGTTAGGGTTATTGTTTGGTGAATTGTTGTTCATATATTTGAGAACAGCTAATTTCACTTATTTGAGCAGCCCCTAGGAGTAATATCTTCCACATTTTGAAATACGACTTCTTATAAATACACCTGTTAATTCGATTCTCCATACAAGATGACCTTTTGTTGTCAACATTTGTCCTTGAGTTGTCCAATTGTCCGGTTGTTTTGCTTGTTTGTCGTGTCTCTTGTGGATTTTGTTATGGTATTAAGTCAGATATACTTTTTTACACTAAGCATTGTCACTTTCATATATACATACTCCCTGAACTTGAAGAGTTGTCGATTCAGATTAGGGTTGGACCAACGTTAACATTGACAAGAAATCTCAATTTATATTGTCTCATCGTTTATTGTTGGAGATGCATTATTACATTCTTAAACTGTATAGTTGTGTATCGAAAGTGTGTCAGTGTTTTGCATCACAATTTACTCAATACAGTATTACTTTTTAAAGTTTGTATACTGTTTTACAAAACTATGTGTCAATATAGCCAGGAGGAATAATACATGTTATCAATGTAACCGCTTACTATAACGTACATAAAGTGTATTTTATTCGATGATTCCAGCTGCTTTTTATGCTAATGCTGATAGCATTTAGTGCCTTTGTTATGACAAGCATAGATGATCACTACTACAGAAGACCTATTGCACGAGTTTGGGAATATTACATCTATATCTGGGCAGGCGGTGATCTCTTTGAAGAGATCAAAAGCGGAGTGGTAAGTGCTTCACTTTAAATACATACCTTATCTAAAATATTAATTCAGTTAATTAAGGATATTGGTAAATAAATGTAACACATGTCGGTCGAATACACCTTATTCTTGTATGTCTTTCCCATTCCTTTTTATTCTAAAATTTAATTTGATTATAAGTATGTTTGTTATGTAGTTTAGCAGGCGATACAGGTTAGGTATATGTAATATATCAACTCATTAGCTGTTGTGTAAACTGTGAAACATTCTAATAACATTTCTACATTCAGGGAATTTTCACTACTAAAGGGAGATCCCATCGTGGCTATTGGGTGCGGACAAAGCGGTACCTAAACGATTTTTGGAACTTCATAGACCTCCTTTCCTACGTGTTGCTGATTCTTGGACTGTTTACCAGACATTTGATAGAGCATGAGCCGTTTATTATCGCTAGACGCCTATTTTCGATGTCACTGTTAGTGATGTTTTTAAGATATCTACAAATCTTCCTCATGAACCGTCGTCTGGGCCCGACTCTCATCATGATCAAAGAAATGGTAAAACAATGTAATTTGCAACTCAGAAATTACTGCGTCTGTATTACAATCGCAGTTTTATGTCTTTTTGTGCTTATACTTGTTTGTATGTCCAACTTTTATTATACAGCTGAATGAAAAGTATTTTTTTGTTTTTCTTACGTAACACTGTAGTATGATGTAATGACACTCACCGCCGTAATATTGAATCAGTTACTTCCTTAATTCCCATCTACCACTGGGTAGATACGATACGAATTGACATGGGAAGCGTTTCCAGGGTTCGGACCAAGCCATTACCTTTCGTGCATGGTAGATAATAAACTAAACATGTTTGATGTTCCTTTGTACGTTGTCAAATATTTTTCTCATTAACTACTAGAGGACAACTTAAGGCTAAGTAAAATTAAATGATACCGAGTAATATTCCCTCGGAAAATTGATATACAAGGACAAAATAATGTGTAAAAGTAATCCGGACAAATCCAGAAGTGGGATCAGCTGTCATGGAGGAGTAAGCATTCCCTACCGACGGTCACGCCCACCGTTATACCATTATTTGAGAGACAGTTTGTCTGATGGTTAAACTTGCCTTGTTTCGCCGTCGATCTGTATTCGATCTTTACAACTTTGTCACACTTCAATATTACTGAAGGAATTGTTGAAAGCGACGTAAGATCTTGAACACACCTATTAAGTAATCGTCACATCTAAATATTTCATACTAATGTTTATTTATGAAAAAGAAAATAGACATATGACCCAATTGTTTTAGTATAATATAATATCATTTCCGTGGAAAAAAATTGATATATAAATTCTAACTATCTAACCCTAACCCTATTCCCGTCTTGTCCATGTAGATTTACCGATACAGAGCTGCATTAATTGATAATGTATATTAATTGAATGTCATCAATCTTTATCGTAATTGGTATGTCAGATAACCTTTTTGTGATGTATATATTTATATCATTCATTCTGAACAGTTATCTATCTGAATGCGAATGTTGAAATAATCATATAAAGCAAAATACGACGGTAACAGGTGTCACATGACTAAGGCACTAACAACAATGTACAACAGTGGACATTCACAGACCCCTGAAATTCAGGGGTGATTCCAGGTGGCCAGGAGGAGTGAGTGTCTCCTGTTTGGTTTGCCACACCAACCCTGGATGCTCTTAAATACAGACGAAACATATAATTCAGCATTGTATATATAAAAGAATGTGAAAAAATACTGTGTGACACAGCCACATAATATCAGGAAAAAGGGTATAATAAATAATTTTCCTATAGTTTTATATTTTATAAACTATATCAGTTTTAAGAGTAATTCCTGAAATCAAACGCAGTCAGACAATAGGAACCAATCATTGATTTTATACATAAATAGTGTTTGTCATGATATATTGCAAAATTTGTATTACGGTCATATTTCAGTTAAAGGATCTGCTGTATTTCTTGCTGATTGCAATCCTCGCCATTATTGGTGTAGGAATATACTACCATGCAAATCTGTACCCAAACCAAATAAACTTAGTAGGACCTGGCACATGGGACTCGTGGCACATCTGGAAAGTGTTTTACTACCCCTACTGGCAATTATATGGCGAAACATTCTCTGAATTTCTGGAAGGTATACTGGCTATGTTATTATCATATCTATCAAATTTCATTTAACAAGTAAGAGCATGCAGTTGGGCGCAGAACTTTTTGACTGCTTTCCTAATTCACTTTGAGATGATAGAGCTAATTTGTTCTTCATATGTAAACATACAGATATTTATACACATTTCCGACACCGAAATGTCAGTTCAACAGTATTTCATACCGTGAATTTGATTTAACGTAATTGCCGCCTTTATTATATATACATACATATAACATAACACTATGTGAACGGCGCGTTAATGTGATATTTGCTTTTTTCGTGCGTTCAAGGCTGCTTAGCACACGGGTTTGAGTTAACGCAGATTTCTATGTAAACGTTATATCGAGACCGTGTAAACGAGCTTACAGTCGCGGGAACGCGTTTGACAACCACATTTGCTTGCTGACAACTTAAAAAACTAATATTCAGATGTAAATATATAAAGTTTTGAAGTAGGATCTCAATCTAAATTGGGCATATGAATATATTGTTTGATTTCATGTATAAAGTGACGGCATTTGCCTGACATAGACATATGTATGTATGTATGTATGCATGCATGTATGTTCTCTGTAGCAACTTTTCTAGAAAGTAAATACATTTCAACAAGATGCATTTGAAAACCCAGTGTAATATACATTTTTTGTTGTATTATGTAGATACATTAGATAGAATTTAATCAGCAATGCATATGTACTAATTCATTCGATATAAAAATGACACATGACAAGTGCATAAGAAAACAGAATTTGTTATTAACAAGAGAAGAAAAAACTAGATATCAAAGACACTTAAGTTATCTCGAGTAAACATAAATTGTATGATGTTAAGACTTCAAACATTTGGGTAATACATTAAATCTTTTTACCATATCAAAAGCATTTTCACTGATTTTATATGTCCTCTGGTTTCATGATTTTCGGACTTATGGTTTGGATTTATCCATCATCTTTACATACACATTGTTTCTTTAGATGAACTGAGTACGGAAAATAAATTGCAATCTAAAGTGTTTATAAATTTCAAAGATGTATATGGAGTAATAGTGATGGACTTATGATAAAACCTTAATAGCACGAATAACAAGGAAAAGGATATATACATAGAAATTGTATATATTACACATCTAAAATATTATAATAAAACCTTAATAGCATGAATTACAAGGAAAAGGATATATACATAGAAATTGTATATATTACACATCTAAAATATTATAATAAAACATTAATAGCACGAATAAAAAGGAAAAGGATATATACATAGAAATTGTATAAATTACACATCTAAAATATTATAATAAATCTTTAATAGCACGAATAAAAAGGAAAAGGATATATACATAGAAATTTTATACATTACAGATCTAAAATATAATAAATCTTTAATAGCACCAATAAGAAGGAAAAGGATATATACATAGAAATTGTATACATTACACATCTAAGATATTATAATAAATCTTTAATAGCACGAATAACAAGAAAAAGAATATATACATAGAAATTGTTGTTAATGTGTCTTCTTGCAAAATGTAAAGAGGACTCGATGGTTGAATTTTTCCTGCGAATTCTCATGTTTGCTTCTAAGTTTTTATCTCTGTGGATTTCTTATATCATTTTCCAGTTTATTTAATTATAAGAAGATTATTGTCTTTACATCTACCTTCTGCAACATCTTTTAAGTTAAAGAAGAATCAAACTGTACAAGTGACCCAGCAATCTATGAGAAGGACCCCTATGTGGATCGATGCCCTGAGAAAGATCCCACAGTGCCTATGGTTTCTGCTGGATACATGTTGATATCTAACTTACTCCTGGTCAACCTCGTTATCGCCATGTTCAGGTAAATCATTGCAAAACACGTCTTCTGAATGACGATAACCTGTTTATACTGTAGGGGTTCGGTAGGAATCGAATGGTAACAATTGCATTGGGTATCGTCATAACATCTTAACGTAATACTTAAAACATAAAGTATTATAATTCATTCATGCACATTTAAAGCCCGATGATAAAACTAGATGCATTTGAAAAGGATTTGTCAAAAGTTCTTATGTTAAATATGTTAAGTGAAGCATAATGTTAAGATAATGGATAAAAGTAAAGTGCTAAACTACTGAACGGCAGTCAATAGGGAACATTCATAATAGTAGACAAAACAGAGATCAAGGCTATCACGGCCCCTTAGGAAAACCAGAGGTAGGATGAGATACCATGGAGGTATACGCATCCATTGCCGATCCGTCACATCTACCATCAAATATTATTTGGTATGCATATCGGCTGGCAATGGTATTACCCTTGTCATAATCGGTGAAAAGTGATAATAAAAATGTAAAATATTGTTATATGACAGCATACACGATTTGAAAGGAACTACAATCTGATACTGAAGTCAAGATGTTGAGGAATTTGTATAGTAGATATAGGGATCTGGTGCAATTTGAGATCGATCTATCTATCTATCTATCTATCTATCTATCTATCTATCTATCTGAACTTGAATAGTTGTTACAGAACTTTTGAGACGGGTGAGCGTACAACCACTGGACGCTTGCTAATTCTAGGCATTTCCTCACCATAGTTTAATTTCCGTACAAAAATGCCTAGCACATAAATGAGTATACCAAAATATTGGCATATTAGTCAAATTCTAACGCTCAATGAAATGTCTGCATAAAGCTGTGGAAAGACCTAATACAAAAATTTGTGTCATATTGTCGATGTCAAGAACTAACCATTTAACAAACTATCCTGTAAAATAGTAAAAGGGTTAACTTAAAGTGAACTACATGTAAAGTTATGACAGCACCATTGAAGATATGCAGATGATGCCACCCAATTTACGATATATTTGAAGGTATTGAAAGTGTTTACTTTAGATGAATAATGAATAGAAATACGTTCACGTTCACTAATAACTGCCTTTTGCTATTTAAGAATAATCCAAGATTAGAAATAATCTTTAACTATATATCTAGTCTGTAGGATTTTAAAAAGTGGCTAGTAATCTAGCTGGTATCCTATTTTGTACTAGTTTGTGTAAGGAGAGGTGATTCAATGAGGGCAGTTTCACTCTAAAGCATTATGTTCATAATCAGTAGTCATTTTGCTTTGCATGGTGTAATGAGATATCAAACATTTTATTGAGTATAACATTTATTTCAGTTATACATTTGACAAGGTAATGACCAACTCAGAAAAGCTCTGGCGATTTGAACGATATACTGTTATCACAGATTATGAAGAAAAAATTCCTTCTCCCTTTAATATTCTCATTCGTCCTGTTCTGTTCTGTTGGCATTCTTGTGTTTATTGCAAAAACAAAGTTTCATCTATATCCGAGAAAAAAACTGGTAAGTTATATATCTTTATTTATCAATTTTAAAAACGAGGTTGTGAATATATATTCAATACTAATTGAAAAGAGAGATGATATCTGACTAGGCTGTGTGAGAAAAATGGATTTTATATGTAATACAACAAAGGACATTATCTCGTAGAGATGCAATAAGATATTTATGAAAAAAAAACTTCTTCAGTTTATACTAGCATGATTAGATTCTAATTTCATTTATATACTTATTTTTAATTAGTTTATTTATGTTTTTATTTCTTATTTGGTTATTCATTTATAACTAATTTATTTATATATTTACATGTATTTGTATTTAGGTATTCATTATTATTATTATTAATTAAGCTATTTTCTATAATATATGAAAATAATAATTATCATCATTATTATTATATTTCTTACTTTTTATTTCATTATTATTATTATTATTATTATTATTATTATTATTATTATTATTATTATTATCCTAAAAGAAGAATAAATTTCATTCAAGTCAATGTTCGGAAATTGCGTTCAATATTTTTAAAATTCATTCCTTAACTTGGAAGGGTTTTATTTAATTCTAGATATTTTACTTACACATTAATATGTTTTATATTTGAATATACAATGTATATATCGATTCTCCTTCAAAACATTCTATATGAACATGCTAATACAAGTTTTCAGTTGTACGCGGGGGAAAACGTGGCTGTCAAACACGTTCACGCGGCAGTCAAGCGCGTTCACGCGGTCTCGAAATTAAGTTCACGTGTAAATATGCGTTAACGCAAACGCGTGTGCTCAGCAGTGCTGAGCGCACGAGGAAAGCAAACATCACTTTAACGCGACGTTAACATAATGTTATGTTACGACTGCACTTCAATGTATATGTGCCATCAAGAATTTTTTTTAACTGAATGCGGCTTTAAAGAGAAGGAGTTCCGATTTAGAGAATATTCAGGCGTTATTTATGTCAAAGACGTCAGTATAGTGCTTATCATAGAGTTATAACAGCTAGATTAAATAGGGTGTAATGTTGAAATAATGCGTATAAACAAAGGCATGGGTCAGCATGACATTAATTGTTTACGATTATTCGAGGGTATTATTTAAGCATTTACAAGTCTTATAAATAAAAAACGAAGAAGTCCCGAAAGATTAACCATATCTCATAATCCATGGAATAAAAGGACAAATGGTGTATAGTGTCATATTCATACATATGCGAACCCTGATAAAATCGAGACGAGACCAGGTGTCCAGGAAGAGTGAGAATCCCCTGGTTGCATGGAGCACCCGTCGTAAAAGTCCTGCAAAACTTTTCAAGTAGAAGAAGTAAATACATAAATATACACATATGAAAGAAATGTTGTTTAACTGAAATTCCGGCGTCGGAAATGCACGTGAACAAATGTCTGTATATATACATATTATGTCAAATCAAGTATAGTCAAAAGGTTAAGATGACTAGTTTGTATGGTAAGGTCCCAAAATATCGGTTACAATAACAATAATAAAGGCCCAGTATATGACTGGAAGTCAACTTCTTTATCGCCATTTTAATCGACCAGATCATTCTATTGTGTCGATGAAAGTACGTTTTGTAGAGAAAATATATCATCCTACCAATAACCCAAATCTTAGCACTCACCTTAGAAGGAAAAGGGAGGATAACTGGATACGACAATTAGGAACAGCTGCACCATATGTTTGTAATGATCATATTGATAGTTTTGGAAATCTTACAAGTCCTGGATGTCGGTCAGTAAGTATTATGCGTTTGTTTGATAAAACGCCAAGAAGACGTCAAAGTCATGGTAAACGAAAATATAATAGACCTGAGATTCATAACATCTCCTTCGATGGCCTTCTACCATTTATCAAATTTTAGGTCCTCATTATGTTCGTACTAAGCTTAATTCGCTACCTTTACATAAACTACATGAGTTGTACGAGTCCAAGCGAAACTTACATTTTACGGAATCTGGCACTCCAGAATATCGACTCCAAGATATTATCATGGACATCTCCAGTAACAGACTATTTCAAGCCGTTCATTCAGACAATCCTGTAGACGGTAACGAGAAGTGTCCCTTTCTTTAAGTATTTTATGCAAATAAGGGAGTTGATGCACGTAATTTAAGAAAAAAGAGGAGTTACCGGCTCAGTAATTTAAGTAATATTTTAAATCATAAGTCTGTTAAAGATAATATTCCTCCGTACTTCAAAATGAGGGAGTCGCCTTGTATTTCCTATAAATATACACCAACAGTTGCTTCCAAAATCTTTAACTATAAACAAACTTTGAAATATGTAGACCTGAAGGACTTTCATAACCCTATAGAGTGTTTTTGTTCCTCTTCTGAGTTTAAATATAATCCTTGTGGTCATGTTGTGACAGGAGATTTCCATATTGTTCGCAATGAAAAACTTAGAGATCTTTTAAGTAAAGGCCCAAAATATAGAGAGCCACAGTCATTTACATGGCGTCAAAATTTTGATATTATTATGAACTAATGTGAAGAGTATGCAATACGTTGGACTAAAAGATAAAAGTTGAATTATACACTCTTTCTGAATGGCTGAAGTAGATCAAATGTCTACTAAAGAAAAGAGTTAGAAGACTACGTCAGTTTGTGAAGAACAAACATTATTCTATATTTCGTGACCCCAGTGTCGTTAGAGAACTTTCTCGACTTCACCAAAATTTCATTATTGTTCCTACTGACAAGGCAGCTAACAATTACACATCCATATGTAAGGCATACTATATTAAATGTTTTATAGAAGAGCTTGGTCCGCATTCAACGCCTGGTAATCCAACTTATACAGTTACAAATCTGTCTCCTCCGGAGGTATTGGATAATCACAAGTCAGTTCTCGGTTCATTCGGTATTACTACAAATGAATCTGATCTCGGGCTACCATACCTTTTTTGGATTCCAAAGATGCATTAAACTCAATATAAGAAACGATTTACAGCTGGATCTTCCAAGAGTTCCACCAAGCCTCTTTCCATGTTACTCACCAAAATTCCTACAGAAATCAAATATGGTCTTCAGAAATACTGCTCTACTGCTTACTCGAGAAGCGGAATCAATCAGATGTGGATCCTAAAATTCCAAGGAACTTATAGAGCACGTAAAGGGGGCCGTGAGTATAAATAGAAGTGGGCGTGAAAAAAAAATTGAAAAAGACCGTTTTCTGTGCACGTTCATCTGACAAGAAGAAAATTCTTTTTATCAAGAAATCTAGAATTTTTGTTAACCTTGAAATTTGTCATGGGTGTTCATTCTTGTTTCAATTCTAATGTACCAAAATATTGTTCATATTAAATCTTTGATATTAGTGAAATTACGTATTGAACAATCTAAGCGAACGAAATACAAACTAGACCTCCTTCTGCTTATGGTAAATCTGACCTTACTGGGGTCAGAACAAGAATGTAAACAAAACAAAAACACGTGCTTGTTCAAAGAAATATGAAATAACAAAACTTACTATAATAAGATCTGAAGAATTTGACGAATGTTTTTCTTAGCTTGTGATATCTGTAACCCTGAGTTAAAAGTTTAGTAGTAATTTGTAAATTTCGTTTATGAAAGTCCAAAACATCGGTGCAGCCTCTGACAAATCGAACTAATTGAGATATATAGATACCATATGATGGGAGTCGAGGGACATCGCCATCCAAGTAAGGGAAATTTACAATAGGAAATCCAAAATCCTCACGTTTATCATAAATATTAGTATATATTAGGTGGTTGATAATTTTGATGTTTAAATCTAAGAAAGGTGTAGATTTATCTCAAGTATTAGCTTTATTCAATGTGAGCTGTGGTGAATATATTTCTGATATAAATTGTTCGAATTCAGGGTTGTCGATAACCAAAATCATCCAGATATCTGCAAGTATTATTAAATTTGTCAATGAGGTCAAAACGTTTTGATTTTTGAACAGAAACCATAAAATCCCTCTCATAACAATAAAGAAATAAATCTGCTATCAGAGGCGCGCAGTTAGTACCCATAGGAATCCCAACTATTTGTTGATATATCTTGCCATCAAATTGCACAAAAATATTATTCATGAGAAAATCTAGTGCTTTACATAATTCCTTGCAAGTCCAGTATTTATATGAAGTATATTGTTTGTTGGAAAAGAATCCGGAGTTATTGGAAGTACAAATGTGCGTTTTAGATTCTCTGTGAAAACACCATTGTATAAGAGACAGCAACTTGCTTTTAATCAAATCATGAGGCAGAGATGTATAAAGTGTGGAAAAATCAAATGTAGAAATTTGAGTCGCTTTGAAATTTAGCGAAAGAAGTTTGTCTATAACTTCATGAGAATTTTTAATCGACCAAAAGTAATTGATGTTACTATTATGAAATGCGACATCACAATATTTGACAATATGATCTTTTATAGCAGTTAGAGCAGACGTAATATGCTTCGATGGTACCGTAATAGAGCAGTGGCTAGAATTAGATATGAAACGTGATTTATATGGACTTTTATGTAGTTTTGGGAGCCAATATATGGTTGGTAGATCAGATTTATCAGTTTTAATTTTGAAGTCGGACATGGTCATGAGGTGATCGTGCAATGTGCTGTTTTTGAGGTAGGGCTTTCCATATATGTATGAGTGGAGTTTAATTCGTTTTTAATTACTTCAATATAATATAGTTTTCAAACAACTATTATGTTATTACCTGCTTTATCAGCAGGAACAAAGACATATTTAGCATGTAAGTCAGCTATCTTCTTTTTAATAGAATTTGCCGTCAATGTATTCGGCTGTTGAAATAAATGCGGATTTTCCGTAAAGTTCTTAATACGGAAATCGACAATTCTTAAAATCTCGTATTTCAAATCATTAAGATCATGAACCTTTACCTGTTCTTTTTTACACCAACGTTTACAATATGTAGTTAAAGCATCTTCTATAAGGTCACGGCATTTATTGAAATCTATCCTGCACGGTAACCTATATTTAGATCCTTTTCCAAAAAGGGTGCGCAATTTTTGTCCGAAATACAGTTTAGGTTACCAGTAATAACATGACCTGCCGGTTTATAAACATATTTAGAATTTTCACAAGAACACGACGAAGGAATAGAGTCTGAAACATCAGGGTTAGATGTAACTTTATTATAATTTAAAATAAGATTTCTTGTAGGCTTTTTGTACTGGTAACAAATAAGTGGAGGTTCTAAATTCTAAAAATATTGGGGGATTTTAGATGTGACTCTATGATCACGGAAAATATTAGAAATGTTAAGTAGATCGAAGCCTTTATTAATAAATTTAATCTTAACTTTTTGACTATACTTGATTTGACATAATACGAGTATACATGTATATTCAGATATTCGTTCACCTGCGTTTTCAACACCGGAATTTCAGACAGGCAGCATTTCTTACCTTGAATGGGAAATTTGACTTCGTGTTCCTGTCTCTTTCGTATGTTCATGTTCATTCCCTTTGCAGTGTGGAGCTCGTGAAAAAGTTCCCCGCGGAGGGTTTGACTTAAGTGTTATTATACCTTTTTCCTGATGTTATGTGGCTTTGACACTTTCTATACAGTGGTTGTTCACATTCATTTATATATACAGTGTTGAATTATTATTGTTTCGTCTGTGTGTAAGGACATTCGCGGCGGGTGTGGCTAGCCAAACAGGGGACGCTCACTCCTCCCGGGCACCTGGTCTCACCTCTGAATTTCAGGGGTCCTTGAATGTCCACTGTGGTACATTGTTGTTAGTGCCATAGTCATGTGACACCAGTTACTTTCGTATTTTGCATGCGTGTATATTTATGTATTTACCTCCTCGATTTAAACATAGACCCTGCTTGAAATACATTTTGGGACTTCAACGCTAGTTCTGATCAACAGAATCATTTCTCCAAAATGTCTTCGAAGATTTTGTTATCTAAACCTTTGCTTAAAAACCAAAGTAATTTTTAGATTTGGAAGAAGAAAATCTGAAATATTCAAAGATGTTCTTGTGTACTAACTAAATTTCTGATAAATGTATATACTATAAGAAAGGAGTCAAAGGATATAAAGAAGACAAATATATCAAGATATTCTCCATTAAGGATGAAAAGTCTTTCTCCGTGTAATGTTTACCGAAATCTGTTTTCTTATAAGTTTCAAATTGTATATGTTTAGAAATCAAGTTTATTTTCCATATATAAATACATATGGAATTCACACGATTTGACTCTTTCTACGGGGTATATGTGACGGGTGTTGCTAGCAAGCAGGAGATGCTCACTCTCCCCGGGCACCTGATCTCATTCCATCACAGGGGTTCACATATGCTCTTCAAGTAGACATATTTTGTTATTTTACATTTGTTTTTCATTTTCACTGATTTTGTATGTCCTATGGTTTCATGATTTTTGGACTTGTGGTTTGGATTTGTCCATCATCTTTACATATATGGAATTTTCACGATTCTGTGACAAGCAGTTTCACTTAAATGCAAGTGTAAAAGAAGTCAATGAATGTAACCTTGTTTACTTTCACTTTGAAATAGAACAACGCCTTGGAATTGGGAATGAGATATTCAGTACACTTTAATAATAATAATAATAATAATAATAATAATAATAATAACGACAACATATGGTCGGTATAGGTATCTGGTGCAATTTGTGATTACTGACATGTTGGTATATCATCATACAAATTCATCATCTTGTTTTTGTTTTTGTTTTGTTTGTTTGTTTGTTTGTTTGTTTGTTTGTTTTTTTTTTTTGACATTGTATACATGTACATACTGACTCAGGAATTGGGGGTTCGCATATGTCTGAATATGACATTGTACACGATATTGTCATATTATTCCAAAACCTTCTAGATGTGGTTAACCTGTCGGTTCTTCATCCTTGTTTAGTAATACTAATTATTGTACATAAAGTCCAAATTCGGTACTGCAATTGCTGTTCAATTAGATCTATTTTTGTTGCTTTATTGATCTGCTGTACAACGTGAGTTGTCGTTAAGTCAGATATTTTGGGTATTTTGCTTTTCGTTTATCTTATTTACTTCACTGATAAAATGAACATATTTGACGTCTTTTCTGTTTTTATATTCACCATTTTCTGTGCATACCCCTTATGGATTTTGTAATACAGCTGAAACAGGTATTTCCATTTCTAAACAATTTAATAAACTATTATTACTTTTGCAGACCTCCGGATAAAGAAATTAAGGAAAAAATATTTTCATCGTCGACACATCCAAAAGGTGACAGCAATAAGAGGATCCATGACATCATTGACAATGCTATAGTGCAAATACGATAGTATTTACATAACTAAGAGCGAACTTCATAAATAATTTCACTACAAATTTATGAAAATGATACCTATTCATACATTGCAATGAAATTATACTACATACAACATCCACTGTATATATTCTTAGGACGTTCATTAGACCACAATTTGCCCAAATTCACAACTGGAGAAAATCCGTTTGGATTTTTTATCTGTAAAAAAAAACATGTTTAATTTCGGAAAGTTGGGTGATCGTATTTTCCCTATATGGCACGGGTTATGTAGATTTGTAGCGATCACTGTATACAGTTCAAGGCAGAACATGCATCAATATTTATGACCACAATCAAGTTGCTAATCAAATGTATAATATCTTATTGTAGATATTCGTAGCACATTTTGCAATATAGTAGGGCTTCTTGTTCTTTTTATGCCACTAGATTTTAAGGGTGTTATTGTGTTATTTCCATTTTATAACAATGTATTCTGCAAAGTTGTAGAAGCTGGAAAGGATCCTACATTGTCCTTGACGATATTTTTGTAATCACAAGAGTGTATAAGAGAGCGATATTTTAGAGAAGAAAAAGGAGGAGTTACTGGCTCAGTTATGTGGCAGAAGTCACCATGGAGCTATACAATACATGAATATAAATAATATACTAAAATATTTGATTGTAGTGCAATTACGATACCGACTTAGGACGGTCATTTAATTTGACAAAAGCCAAACAAATGGTGTGGTTAATTTAGAGAAACCTTGCAAGGTAGGGACTTGTCTGGAGAAACCTTCTTTATCAAACAACTGCTACACAACTGTGATATATTATTGGTCCATACTATCGTCCATGCTATTGATAACTACATGCGATGCATGTATTGCCTGATGCTGTAATCCATTACAATGACTATAAACTACCTTACGTGTTTATATTTTTATGACCTCTCAATATGCGATACCTGTTGACCTTTGTTCTTTACATGAAGGATTATTTGTAAATTTTTAAATGTACGTTATTTGATTGTTTTGCTGTTACGGTGAGTGGGAAGGTGGGCCCGTAAACCGGTTAACCACACCATTTGTTTGGCTTTTCTCAAATCAAATGACCGTCCTATACGATCAAATATTTTTGTAATGTGTTATATGTTCTAGTATATTATTTATATTCATGTATTGTATAGCTCCATGGTGACTTCTGCCACATAACTGAGCCAGTAATTCCTCTTTTTTCTTACAGCGTTTGCTGACAGTTGATAACAAACTGTGATCTATGATAATTGACAAGTAAATGTTATATTTCTGTACATAATACTTTGACGCTTTTTGTGATAGGTATCTACGAGAAGATGCTATGGCTTTTGCTTTTTGTTCCGCCCGCATGTAGTCGAATATTTTTGAGACATCCGCTTTGTATTTACAAATTGTGAAGTAATTATTATGCTAAACTACATGCATTACAGTATTTGCCGAAAAACTAATAACACACTGTGATATATCATAATTGAAAAGTAATTGTTCTATTTCTATATATATTACTTTGATATTTTTGTGATATCTACCGGAAGATTTCATGGCGTTTGTTTTTCGTTTCATATGCAATCAAATATTTTTTTGTGCCATCTGCTTTGAATTTTAGATTATGATTTGTTTGCGTTTTTTCACGGAAATAGTATTAGTGCGTGAACGGTACGAGATATTTCAACCACTGTTATCATCATAGAAAGACATAATATT
Organism: Pteria penguin; assembly: GCA_035048485.1. Lineage (NCBI taxonomy): Eukaryota > Metazoa > Mollusca > Bivalvia > Pterioida > Pteriidae > Pteria > Pteria penguin. The sequence continues at coordinate 93,491,449 of CM068580.1, forward strand.
TTCTTTTTTTAGATTTTCAGAGGGATCTAAAAGGTTGTGTTTAGAAGTGTTGTTGTTTTATTACTCCTTTGCGAAAAGTAAATTGCTAGGCGTCTCTTGAATGGCGAGACATGCCTAAATGTCCTTAAATACAGAAGAAACCAAGAAACTCAGCACCACTGTATATATAGATGAATATGTACCAACACTACATACAAGGTCTCATTGCCACATAACAGCAGGAAAAAAAGGATAATAACAATAAGTTCAAACCTAGCAGGGAAGTCATCTACGATCTTTACAATGCAAAAGTAATTGATGTGACATTACAGCAACATACGAAAGTAACTGATGTCAAGTGACTATGACATTAACACAATGTACCACAGTGGACATTCACAGAACCCCAAAATTCGGAGGTGAGACCACATGACCGGGAAAAGTGAGCGTCTCCTGAATGGCTAGCTACATCTACCATGAATGCCCTTAAATACAGAAAAATGTAAAGTACGAAGATATATAAATGAATGTGAAACAAACAATAAATAGAGAATGGCATTGCCATATAATATCAAAAAAGAAGTATAATAAAACTAAAGTATGAAAAGATGTTGGTATTAATTAAATGCATTAAATGAAAAATATAAGATTTTTGAGAAATATATCACTCGTATAACTTTTGTGTTCTTTGCTTATTCTTCGTTTGAACGGATTATAAGAAGCTGAGTTTCAGAATGATTGAAATCCAATTGCTTAAAATCTACCCGTTATTGATTACCAACGATATTTGAAATTGTTCTTAGATGCCGCGATTACACACTAGAACAGTATTCATACAATTTACCTAGTTTACTTTGAACAGTACAATTTTCAGACAGGACTTAATGTGCATGGATTAAACATCGAGTTACTACGCTTTACACGTGGAATATAATCATCCCCTTAATATCCCTTTTGCAAGGTACGATAAGGCTTGTGGTAAGGGCTATGGTTAGGGTAAGTTTTAGGGTTAGGGTTAAGAGATAAACCGTAATTTCTCTGAACTATGATCCCATTGATCAAAATAGTCTTTATGCTTATACAGTATTGGAAATTAAGGAAAGTTTTTATCGGTACCACATGAAGTGTGTTAGGGGTTAAAATAAAGCATCACGCAACCGATTGATTTAACTGAATGATATAACGATTTTTATTTTTGCAACACCATCAGGTGATGCATAACATAAAAGAAAAAAGAGGAGTAAACGGCTCAGTTATGTGGCAGAAGTCACCATGGAGCTATACAATACATGAATATAAATAATATAATAGAACATTTAACACATTACAAAAATATTTGATTGTAGTGCAATTACGATACCGACTTAGGACGGTCATTTAATTTGACAAAAGCCAAACAAATGGTGTGGTTAACCGGTTTACGGGCCCACCTTCCCACTCACCGTAACAGCAGAACAATCAAAAGACGTACATTTAAAAATTTATAAATTATCCTCCATGTAAAGAACAAGGGTCAACAGGTATCGCATATTGAGAGGTCATAAAAATATAAACACGTAAGGTATTGTAAAAAACATAATGGTATAAAAATATATGCGACATCAACATGATAAACCGTGCTCTGCCAGTCTGAAAGCGAGCTAAGACCCTAGATCTGTAGGAGTCCCGACTAACAGTCAGAGGGGACGAGGTTCAGGACCATGTCTCCTCTGAAAGAGGTTTGGACAAGGCCCGTCATATAGTCCAAACCGCCCTGTTAGTCAGCGTGCAGCGTAAAAGTCTGCATAAGGCTGTAGAGGGGCCAAATACAAGACCTATAGTCTTTTTGATGATCTCAATATCATATTGTCTATTTAGGAGACGTTTGACTATTTTATTACATGATAAAATAACGTTATCGGAGCCTTTTACTTTCCTTAGTTTATATACGAGATCACCGTAAAAATTAGGATGGGAAATTCCATTGGATACATACTGTTGAAAAGAAATATTTCCAAATTTAGATAGAAGTTCTGAATAAGATCTGAAGAATTTGCCGAATGTTTTTCTTAGCTTGTGATATCTGTAACCCTGAGTTAAAAGTTTAGTAGTAATTTGTAAATTTCGTTTATGAAAGTCCAAAACATCGGTGCAGCCTCTGACAAATCGAACTAATTGAGATATATAGATACTATATGATGGGAGTCGAGGGACATCGCCATCCAAGTAAGGGAAATTTACAATAGGAAATCCAAAATCCTCACGTTTATCATAAATATTAGTATATATTAGGTTGTTGATAATTTTGATGTTTAAATCTAAGAAAGGTGTAGATTTATCTCAAGTATTAGCTTTATTCAATGTGAGCTCTGATGGATATATTTCTGATATAAATTGTTCGAATTCAGGGTTGTCGATAACCAAAATGTCATCCAGATATCTGCAAGTATTATTAAATTTGTCAATGAGGTCAAAACGTTTAGATTTTTGAATAGAAACCATAAAATCCCTCTCATAACAATAAAGAAATAAATCTGCTATCAGAGGCGCGCAGTTAGTACCCATAGGAATCCCATAATACCAATTTGATATCAAAGATCACCGAACTTCAATAGATATATTTAATTTATTATTGGATTGTATAATAATTTTACATCAGAGATATAATTAAAATATTGTGGCCTAGATATTGAGCAGCTGCAGTGTATTGTGAGTGAAATGATTCTGTTGTCCTTTTGTGGCATGATCAATAGAGAATTGGAATTATCTGTTTTTCTGTTCAAATTATTTCGGGTAAGTGACGAACTTTGCTGTGAAGAGATTACAGTTATTGATTCCGAATATAGTTTAATAAGAATCCAATCGGCCATTTTCCAGTTGCACGCCACCTAGCGGTCATTCGGTACATCTCAAGTGTCATGGCCGCCTAGGAGGGCATATGCACCCGTCGCACTAGTTAGCTGCTTTTCGTTCGGAGTACACACACATTATTAATTTTATTGGATATATTTCACATTTACAGGTTAGATACTTTATTTTTTTCCATTACTATCTACAAACATGTTTACCGTGATAAAACTGATGTTATAGGTGTGCGATATTTTTACAGGTGAAAATGAAGTATGTCAGTAATTGCCCATCTGTACAGTATGTCAGTAAGTCGTGTCAAAGATTTCTTAGTTGACCACATTAGATTCCTGCCCATATGGCCGACACAAGAACAGAAAACTATGCCAACTATATTTCGGGAGCATTACCCCACTACTCGAGCCATTGTGGACTGTACGGAGATATTCATTGAACAGCCATCCGCTGCATATTGCCGGAGGGAAAGCTTCTCCTCTTACAAACACCATAATACTGCTAAAGGACTCATTGCAATTTCCCCACATGGACCAGTTACATTTGTGTCTCCTCTGTATGCTGGAGGATGTTCAGATAAAAAGATAGTTAGACACTGTGGCTCACTTGGTTGCAATGATAATATTAATAGTGAAGGTAATTTATCTGGTCAAAGGTGTAGCAATATCAATGTCATAGGTCTGTTCAATTACACCAGTAGACGTAAACGTAGTCACAGGCATCGCCCTTACAATAAGCCAAATATACATAATGTATCTTTTTCTACGCTTTTACCACATATCAATAAACAGTTAGGTGTACATCACACTCGTAGTGAACTTTATTCTGTTCCTCTACGTATACTTCATAAGCTGTATGAGGAAGCCAGAGAAAATACATATATTGACTCTTCTACACCAGAACGCAGATTGAGCTTTCTTATTATAGACGTTGCCGAATTTCAGGTGTTCAATCCAGTTCGTCATACGGAGGACATGTATTCTAGTTCACATCGCTTTTTCTTAAAGTTGAAGTTTGCCAATAAATGCATAGACGCATTGAACATCGGCAATATTCTCAACCATAAGAAAGTTCAGTCTTGCATTCCACCATACTTTAAATATAAAGAAATACCAAGTATATCCTACAGCTATACACCTACGATTGCTTCTAAACTGTTTAATTGCAAACAAACTTTGAGGTACCTAGATATCAAATATCTTACTCAAAACCATACCGCGTGCTCATGCTCCTTATCCAAATTTATATACAGTCCTGTTGGTCACGTCATCACTGGCGATGTCAACATCGTGGACAATATGACTCATCGTCGGTTAATTATCCGAGGTCCAAACTTTAGAGAGCCTAAACCATTTAATTGGCGAACCATCTTCCGTATTCTTATGGATTCGGTAGAGTACTTTGCTCGTAGATGGGCCAAACGTGAGGAAGTTTAGCTAGATACGTTGGCAGAATGGGTTAAAAGTGTAAGAGGTTTGATACTCACACGTATTAGTAATTTTAAAAAGGAACATGAAGACCAGTCATCCGTCTGTCTTCGACGACCCAAGAGTCAAGGATTGATTGATTGATTGATTAATTGATTTTTGTTTTACGTCACACCACGAATATTTCACGTATATGGTGACGGCCCCAAGAGTCAAGGAAGTACTAGAAAGAATACATTACAAATATGTGTTAGTACCAGCTGATAAAGCCTCAAACAATATAGTTTTTATTTGAAAGGCGTTTTATATAAATTGTTTTTTAGAGGAACTTGGCATTAACAAATCTACTGTTCGTCTCACTTACACTCGTTCCACACTCTCACTAGATGAAATTATTGATAACCATAAGTTAATATTGAGTACATTTAACTTATGTACTTATTGTATACCTCCATGGTGACTTCTGCCACATAACTGAGCCGGTAACTCCTCTTTTTTCTTTATGTACTTAGAGTACTGAGTTCGAGTTACCCTATTTATATAGGATTCCTAAATTACACAAAGATCCATATAAACATAGGTTCACTGCAGGATCCAGTAAATGCTCCATCAAAGCTCTATCAGCCCTCCTTACCAAAATATTATCTGCAATTAAGGAGAAGATTCAGACGTACTCCGATGTGATTTACTCTCGAAGTGGTGTTAATCAGTTTTGGATTTTAAAAAAACTCCAAAAAATTATTAGAAAATTTAAATCTCAAAATCTGACAACTATTAAATGCATTAAGTCTTATTATTTTTGTACACTTCATAACACCACGCCTCGTGATAATTTAAAAAAAAACAAGCTTTTTAAAATTATCCAGATATAAATTTATTGTTTTAGGATATCCAGATACATAATTTTTGAAAAACCACTCTGAATCTAAATATAAGTACTCTGAAAATGACATTTTAACATGCTGGACTTTCTGATTGACAATATATATGTTGTGTTCGGTGACAATGTCTTCCAACAAACTATCGGAATCCCTATGGGGACTAACTGTGCTCCTTTACTAGCCGATTTGTTCCTTTCGTCGTACGAAATTGACTTCATACAGAAGTTTGTAAGCCAAAATAAGAAGCAATTGGCATTGTTCTTTAATTTTACATTCATTTTACATATATTGATAAATATAGAACATAGATACCTTTTAAGTTTGTGCACCATATGCGCATTTCGACAAGTTATGTCTCTTCAGTGATGCTCGTGGCCGAATGATTGGAATTCTCAAAATATATAAAAATAGAAAGAGTAGTGTTGAAACCAAAATGACCGAAAAGTGAACCAAAGTACCTATCTAAGGACAGAGCTATGCATGAGGGATATACTCCTTAGTTTTAGAGTGATTTACTTAGTTTGATGGTTGAAAATCGAAGTATATATTTCATGTCAGTACAAAAGCACTGCAAACTAGACCTATGACGCCCTCGGGTACTATCAGTTCACCAGCAGTGACACCGGCCTAGTGGTTATGATAAATATAGAACATACATACCTTTTAATTTTGTGCACCATATGCGCATTGATGTACTATCTACTTGAGATAAATCTACACCTTTCTTAGATTTAAACATCAAAATTATCAACCACCTAATATATACTAATATTTATGATAAACGTGAGGATTTTGGATTTCCTATTGTAAATTTCCCTTACTTGGATGGCGATGTCCCTCGACTCCCATCATATGGTATCTATATATCTCAATTAGTTCGATTTGTCAGAGGCTGCACCGATGTTTTGGACTTTCATAAACGAAATTTACAAATTACTTCTAAACTTTTCACTCAGGGTTACAGATATCACAAGCTAAGAAAAACATTCGGCAAATTCTTCAGATCTTATTCAGAACTTCTATCTAAATTTGGAAATATTTCTTTTCAACAGTATGTATCCAATGGAATTTCCCATCCTAATTTTTACGGTGATCTCGTATATAAACTAAGGAAAGTAAAAGGCTCCGATAACGTTATTTCATCATGTAATAAAATAGTCAAACGTCTTCTAAATAGACAATATGATATTGAGATCATCAAAAAGACTAAAGGTCTTGTATTTGGCCCCTCTACAGCCTTATGCAGACTTTTACTTGAACGTTGCACGCTGACAAACAGGGCGGTTTGGACTATATGACGGGCCTTGTCCAAACCTCTTTCATAGGAGACATGGTCCTGAACCTCGTCCCCTCTGACTGTTAGTCGGGACTCCTACAGATCTAGGGTCTTAGCTCGCTTTCAGACTGGCAGAGCACGGTTTATCATGTTGATGTCGCATATATTTTTATACCATTATGTGTTTTACAATATCTTACGTGTTAATATTTTTATTTTTATTTTTATTATTCTCAATATGCGATACCTGTTGACTCTTATTCTTTACATGGAGGATTATTTATAAATTTTTTAAATGTACGTCCTTTGATTGTTCTGCTGTTACGGTGAGTGGGAAGGTGGGCCCGTAAATCGGTTAACCACACCATTTGTTTGGCTTTTGTCAAATTAAATGACCGTCCTAAGTCGGTATCGTAATTGCACTACAGTCAAATATTTTTGTAATCTGTTATATGTTCTAGTATATTATTTATATTCATGTATTGTATAGCTCCATGGTGACTTCTGCCACATAACTGAGCCAGTAACTCCTCTTTTTTCTTTCATCTATAATTAACAAAAGCTTTGACACATACGTGAATACAATATATCCCAAGGAACTTGAAATAAAGGACACTACAATATCCAATTCATGTGATTAATAATTAATAATCCTTCATTCGCGGATTACCTTAGCATCATCTATCCAAGTGAACTGGAGGTCAACGAAACCACAGAAAGTAGTAATTCTACTTCGTATTTAGATATTATGTTGTCTTTCGACATAAATGGTCATTTGAACACCTCACTCTATGAAAAACGTGACGATTTCAATTTCGCTATCACAAACTTTCCTTTCATAAGTAGCAACATTCCATCATCGCCCGCATACGGCGTATTCATATCTCAGTTAATACGTTATTCCAGAGCAAGTTCAAATTACAATGACTTTGTTCTGAGGGCTAGGCGATTTTCAGTTAGGCTGCTCAACCAGGGTTATATATGTGCTAGACTAGCAACGTCACTGAGGAAGTTCTACGGTCGTTACGAGACTCTTATTACTCCACTAGATGGCATTATTATGGACATATCGACCGCTAAACTTTTTCGTCCCGTCAAGTCAGATATTTCTATGGAAAAATCTAATCGCCCTTTCATCAAAATTAAATTTGCAAATAAAGGCATTGATTATTTAAATTTTGGCCAAATTTTAAATCATAAGTCTGTTTTAGAGAAAATACCTCCATATTACAAAAACAAAGATCCGCCATGTATTTCCTATAGCTACACGCCATCAGTTGCATCCAAAATTTATAATTACAAAGGGTTTCTACAGTGTCTTGATCTTAGCAACTCTGCATGCCATCCTCAACCGTGTGCATGTTCCTCATCTAATTTCGTATATTCTCCTTGTGGCCATGTCATTACTGGTGATCTCGATATAGTTAAAAACACTAAATTAAGAGAACTTTTACTTAAAGGTCCAAAATACAGAGAACCCAGATCATTCACATGGAGCCAAAATTTTGAGAATATTATGAACTGCTGCGAAGAATATGCCACACGATGGGCAAAAAGAGAGGAAGTACAAGTCGACACTCTTTCGGAATGGATAAAATCTATTGCAGTACTGCTAAGATCAAAAATTAAAAAATTACAAGGTTCTGTAAACACCAGATTCAAATCTATTTTTAAAGATCCTGATGTTGTCAGAGAACTTACCTTCCTCCAAGAACATTATATCATTACACCAGCAGATAAAGCATCTAATAATTATACATTTACTTGTAAGAAATATTACTTTGACAGCCTAGTGAAAGAATTAGGATTAAATTCAGCTCCAGGAAATCCTACTTATACTCTCACGAACTTTTCGGTTTCGGAAGTACTCGAGAATCATAAATCTGTCCTCAATACGTTTAAGTGTTATTATACCTTTTTCCTGATGTTATGTGGCTTTGACACTTTCTATACAGTGTTTGTTCACATTCATTTATATATACAGTGTTGAATTATTGTTGTTTCGTCTGTGTGTAAGGGAATTCGCGGCGGGTATGGCTAGCCAAACTGGGGACGCTCACTCCTCCCGGGCACCTGGTCTCACCTCTGAATTTCAGGGGTCCGTGAATGTCCACTGTGGTACATTGTTGTTAGTGCCATAGTCATGTGACACCAGTTACTTTCGTATTTTGCATGAATGTCACACTTATTCCCTTTGCAGTGTGGAGCTCGTGAAAAAGTTCCCCGCGGAGGGTTTGACTTAAGTGTTATTATACCTTTTTCCTGATGTTATGTGGCTTTGACACTTTCTATACAGTGTTTGTTCACATTCATTTATATATACAGTGTTGAATTATTGTTGCTTCGTCTGTGTGTAAGGACATTCGCGGCGGGTGTGGCTAGCCAAACAGGGGACGCTCACTCCTCCCGGGCACCTGGTCTCACCTCTGAATTTCAGGGGTCCGTGAATGTCCACTGTGGTACATTGTTGTTAGTGCCATAGTCATGTGACACCAGTTACTTTCGTATTTTGCTTGACTCAAATAAATTGAATTTAGAACTTCCATATTTGTACTGTATTCCAAAAATGCACAAAACTCCGTACAAACAACGCTTTATCGCTGGTTCTTCGAAGTGTTCCACAAAATCTGTATCGATGCTACTCACAAAAATATTATCAGAAATTAAATCTGGCCTTCATAGATATTGCGAAACAGTATATTCCAGAAGTGGAATTAATCAAATGTGGATCCTTAAAAATTCAAAAGAGTTGTTAGAACATCTAAAATCAAAAAGTTTTACTAAAATTCACTCCATCAAGTCTTTTGACTTTTCGACTCTGTACACAACGATCCCTCATCAGAAATTAAAAGACAGATTAGCGGAAATTATTCAAAATGCATTTACTAGTAAAAACGGAAGCCGCAAATTCAAATATATAGTAATAGGCCACGATAAAACTTACTTTGTTGGGGAAAATTCTGATTCCAAAAATAAATACACTGAAACAGCTGTCATTCAGATGTTGAACTTTCTTATCGATAACATTTTTGTGGTGTTTGGAGGTAAGGTTTTTCAACAAATTGTCGGCATTCCAATGGGCACTAACTGTGCTCCGCTTCTGGCTGACATATTCCTTTATTCATACGAAGCTGAGTTCATTCAGTCTTTGCTTTTGCAAGGAAAAACACAATTGGCTCTTGGCTTCAATTTTACTTACAGATATATAGATGACTTGCTTTCAATTAATAATCCTTCATTCGCGGATTACCTTAGCATCATCTATCCAAGTGAACTGGAGGTCAAAGAAACCACAGAAACTAGTAATTCTACTTCGTATTTAGATATTATGTTGTCTTTCGACATTAATGGTCAATTGAACACCTCACTCTATGACAAACGTGACGATTTCAATTTCGCTATCACAAACTTTCCTTTCATAAGTAGCAACATTCCATCATCGCCCGCATACGGCGTATTCATATCTCAGTTAAGACGTTATTCCAGAGCATGTTCAAATTACAATGGCTTTGTTCTGAGGGCTAGGCGACTTTCAGTTAAGCTGCTCAACCAGGGTTATATATGTGCTAGACTAGCATCGTCACTGAGGAAGTTCTACGGTCGTTACGAGACTCTTATTACTCCATATGATATCTCGTTATCCAGACTTTTAAATGATATTCTGGACTGAGACCGATTCCGATCACTTTACACAGATTTGACACCTTCTATACTAGAAGGTTACCTACTTCGACTTCTCCATATATAAATACATATGGAATTCACACGATTTGACTCTTTCTACGGGGTATATGTGACGGGTGTTTCTAGCAAGCATGAGATGCTCACTCTCCCCGGGCACCTGATCTCACTCCATCACAGGGGTTCACATATGCTCTTCAAGTAGACATATTTTGTTATTTTCCATTTGTTTTTCATTTTCACTGATTTTGTATGTCCTATGGTTTCATGATTTTTGGACTTGTGGTTTGGATTTATCCATCATCTTTACATCGTGTTTCTTCGACTTCGAGTTGTGGATATCGGATCAATATCTTTGATTTGTACTTGATGTATTGGAGGAGGAAGATGGACTAATGGTTGATAGGGGCTTTGACATTTCCAGTGACCTTGAAGCACGTGGAATGTATTCAATCATGCCATCATTCCTGAGTTGCAAGGACCAATTCATTGAGGAGCAACTTTTCAACACAAGGAACATCGCTGTCGTACACGTACGTGTTCATGTAGAACGAGCTGTGCGCCAAATAGAAGAGTTTGATATACTGAGCAACACACTCCCCGTAACTTTGTGTCCCATTCTGGAGAAAATATGGTATATATGTTGCTACCTAGAAAACTTCACAGCCACTGGATCATTATTCAATGAGGTTTAAAGGTCATAGGAAGAGGTATCTCCTTTAATTTCTAAACAGATTTCATTTTGATAAATTATCGTCTGATTATTAATTGCCGTTATTAAGTTTCGTCAAAATCACTCGTTTTGACCTTGAAATACGACATTTCGTTTACCACGATTAAAAAAAAATATTTATTTCACAAGAGTTATCCTTCCTATTGTGACGTAGAAAGAGACGAGTTTCAATCGCTCCGGCGTTTGTTTACGTAGCAACAACTATCTCCATTTAAGAATAAGAATAATAACTGAAACATGGTACAATGTGCAGCCCATATCTGCACTAATAATTCCGGGAAAGGTACATCGATGTTTTTATTCCCAAAAGACGCCCGTTTGAGGAAAATGTGGGAAACAAACTTCAAGAGGGAGGGGTTCATGGCGTCGAGATACTCGAAACAGAACGGTGATGTCTCCGATCCAAGTACGTAAATCTCTCTTTCCACCTTGTGGCACGCGAGCGCACCAGTCAATATGCATTGCATGTCTTATAATACTACAACCATTTAAAATATAAATAACTTATGTAACAGGTTAGGTGAAAGATTATCATACTCATATGCCTTCCTCATATGGCTCATTAGACCTAATTCGTATATTATAAAATTGTTCGTTCTATTTCACTTCTAATCACTTCAAGTCCGATATTTCTATGGAAAAATCTAATCGCCCTTTCATCAAAATTAAATTTGCAAATAAAGGCATTGATTATTTAAATTTTGGCCAAATTTTAAATCATAAGTCTGTTTTAGAGAAAATACCTCCATATTTCAAAAACAAAGATCCGCCATGTATTTCCTATAGCTACACGCCATCAGTTGCATCCAAAATTTATAATTACAAAGGGTTTCTACAGTGTCTTGATCTTAGCAACTCTGCATGCCATTCTCAACCGTGTGCATGTTCCTCATCTAATTTCGTATGTTCTCCTTGTGGCCATGTCATTACCGGTGATCTCGATATAGTTAAAAACACTAAATTAAGAGAACTTTTACTTAAAGGTCCAAAATACAGAGAACCCAGATCATTCACATGGAGCCAAAATTTTGAGAATATTATGAACTGCTGCGAGGAATATGCCACACGATGGGCAAAAAGAGAGGAAGTACAAGTCGACACTCTTTCGGAATGGATAAAATCTACTGCAGTACTGCTGAGATCAAAAATTAAAAAATTACAAGGTTCTGTAAACACCAGATTCGAATCTATTTTTAAAGATCCTGATGTTGTCAGAGAACTTACCTTCCTCCAAGAACATTATATCATTACACCAGCAGATAAAGCATCTAATAATTATACATTTACTTGTAAGAAATATTACTTTGACAGCCTAGTGAAAGACTTAGGATTAAATTCAGCTCCAGGAAATCCTACTTATACTCTCACGAACTTTTCGGTTTCGGAAGTACTCGAGAATCATAAATCTGTCCTCAATACGTTTGGTATTGACTCAAATAAATTGAATTTAGAACTTCCATATTTGTACTGTATTCCAAAAATGCACAAAACTCCGTACAAACAACGCTTTATCGCTGGTTCTTCGAAGTGTTCCACAAAATCTGTATCGATGCTACTCACAAAAATATTATCAGAAATTAAATCTGGCCTTCATAGATATTGCGAAACAGTATATTCCAGAAGTGGAATTAATCAAATGTGGATCCTTAAAAATTCAAAAGAGTTGTTAGAACATCTAAAATCAAAAAGTTTTACTAAAATTCACTCCATCAAGTCTTTTGACTTTTCGACTCTGTACACAACGATCCCTCATCAGAAATTAAAAGACAGATTAGCGGAAATTATTCAAAATGCATTTACTAGTAAAAACGGAAGCCGCAAATTCAAATATATAGTAATAGGCCACGATAAAACTTACTTTGTTGGGGAAAATTCTGATTCCAAAAATAAATACACTGAAACAGCTGTCATTCAGATGTTGAACTTTCTTATCGATAACATTTTTGTGGTGTTTGGAGGTAAGGTTTTTCAACAAATTGTCGGCATTCCAATGGGCACTAACTGTGCTCCGCTTCTGGCTGACATATTCCTTTATTCATACGAAGCTGAGTTCATTCAGTCTTTGCTTTTGCAAGGAAAAACACAATTGGCTCTTGGCTTCAATTTTACTTACAGATATATAGATGACTTGCTTTCAATTAATAATCCTTCATTCGCGGATTTCCTTAGCATCATCTATCCAAGTGAACTGGAGGTCAAAGAAACCACAGAAACTAGTAATTCTACTTCGTATTTAGATATTATGTTGTCTTTCGACATTAATTGTCAATTGAACACCTCACTCTATGACAAACGTGACGATTTCAATTTCGCTATCACAAACTTTCCTTTCATAAGTAGCAACATTCCATCATCGCCCGCATACGGCGTATTCATATCTCAGTTAATACGTTATTCCAGAGCATGTTCAAATTACAATGGCTTTGTTCTGAGGGCTAGGCGACTTTCAGTTAAGCTGCTCAACCAGGGTTATATATGTGCTAGACTAGCATCGTCACTGAGGAAGTTCTACGGTCGTTACGAGACTCTTATTACTCCATATGATATCTCGTTATCCAGACTTTTAAATGATATTCTGGACTGAGACCGATTCCGATCACTTTACACAGATTTGACACCTTCTATACTAGAAGGTTACCTACTTCGACTTCTCCATATATAAATACATATGGAATTCACACGATTTGACTCTTTCTACGGGGTATATGTGACGGGTGTTTCTAGCAAGCATGAGATGCTCACTCTCCCCGGGCACCTGATCTCACTCCATCACAGGGGTTCACATATGCTCTTCAAGTAGACATATTTTGTTATTTTCCATTTGTTTTTCATTTTCACTGATTTTGTATGTCCTATGGTTTCATGATTTTTGGACTTGTGGTTTGGATTTATCCATCATCTTTACATTTCAACGGACACCAGTATAAAAGTTTGAATTTTGTGTTAGTCGCCATTCAGTTTCAGTTTCAAACTTCCTCCTCTGGGTAAGGAGCACACCAAATGTGTAAATTAAGGATCTATTTTAGATTTTAAGAACATATGTACAATAGTAAGAACATATTAATAATAAAGGCCAAATATCACATAAGAGTGACTAATAAAGCTATTAATATGGGCCGAAAGTAAAATGTATAAAAGAAGCATGTGGTAAAATAATAATTACATTGTTTTGGGTCAGCAGCACCTGGGCCACTATCATGGAACTATATTCACAAGTGCTGTTGGGGAAAATTATAATTTGTAGGGGAATTTATAATATGTAGCGAATATGTGACATCTAATCCTAGACTGAGGGTAGTGTCAGAGTAGACGCATTATATCCATGGATCTAATCAAATTTAGTTGGGAAATATATAGATCTAACGTGTAGGGGACATTTATTATCTAATTCTAGGTAGAGGATATTTCAGTGTGGGGGCAGTTTGTCCATGGCATTACTAGATAAAGCTGGGGGGGGGGACGAGATCTTATTCAGTGTGTACACTATGCATTAATAAGTGGGAAGATGAATAAATAAATAACTAACTAGCTATTCAAGGTGGTGATATACAATGGTATAGGGAAGTTTGGTTTAGTATGGGACTGCTTACTTGAATTCAACATATATACAATACTTAACTTAAGCCTCTGCACAGTGTATATGTAGAGGTGTACCAGGTAGTGTGTTTTGAACACAGATATAATATGATACAACAATATGATTATTATATATTTCCCAATATTATTAATATTAGGTCTGATTTGTGGGTAAAAAGTAGTACATTACTGTTGCTATGCAGTGTGGTGGAAATTTCTACAGGTAAAGTAAGGGAAACCAATGGAAAAATGTTAGTCAAATGGATTGAAAATACGTGTATATAATATACAGTTAGGATTATTAGCCATGGTTGGTTGTAGTACACTATTATTGACTTCAAAATATTGTTTACCTTGTCATAGTATTACTACGCGATCACGCCACATGCATCAGACACAAAACAGTAATGTAGCGCCACAATACATTTTGATTATTGGAAACTTATTAAATTTTTGCTCCCATATATAAGCTAAATAAAATAAGAAATGAATCCTATATTTATTTTTTTTTTTTCGTTGGTTTAGGTATCAACCTTAAAAATGGACAGACAACTTTTGCATCAGTGCACTTGGAGACATAAATTGTTCCCTCTCTATCTTACACTCGACTCAGAATAATCACATTTTGAGCATAAAAAATCCAAGTGCTAGACCGAGAGAAGAAGTACTTGTCTACTATGCCGGTAACCAAAGATAGCAGGCACCCTCCCCTTGTGCTGACAACTGAATGAAGAACTTTTTTACTTTTATGGTAAACAAAAGTATATATGTTAACATAGGTCTAATTATTAACTTTTTTTTTATAAACAATTAGATTTTAACCATGAAAAATAACAACACACACTCTCTCTCTCTCTTGGGGGGGGGGGTTACAAATTTTCAGCCTCTTGGCCTTAATAAAGTGAAGGAAATGGAAAATTTTTCAATGCTTATGTAAAATCCATCATTACATTATTAAGATATAATGTAAACTACAATAAACGTTATAGCCTATCACTTGCATAATATTTCTCGCAACAACACGAAACCAATGTAAAAGATATATAGCGTTATATTTACAAAATAATAATAATAACAACAACAACAATAGTCTAATAATTGTCTATGGATAAAATAAATGTAACAGGGTGTATACATTCACAATTAGTTAAAACACAACACACTGTCATTTTAAATATATATATTATATTCTTTGCAAGTATCCACAGAAATACAGCACTGTAAATAACAGTAAACAATAATAAGAATATGTACAAACATCATATCTTCAACATTCTAAAAGCAATAAGTCAGAATTACATTTCTTACATTTAATAATATGATTTATCACAAATTCATATATACCTTTATAATCTAATTACTTTTATGAATACTTTAGATCAAAATAAATAATGGAAATAAATATAAACATTTTACACTCAGAAATGACATACCCAAATATGGTAAGATGCCAAATGTGAACAACCTCATAAACATCTACATCTTTAAAATCATTCCTACAAGGCATAACAAAAAAGAAAGATAAAAATAACATACTATTTTAGGGTTTAGTTACATCAATTTGATGAAAGTTTTCAAAATTCAAACAAATCACAAAAATCAAGAAAAAAAATCAAATAGTATCTACAATAAAATAAAAGAAATACTTACATTCATTTGTGTGCAGTGAAACCCATTTAAATATAAAAATAATCTAAAGTATCAAATTTATGTCTTCTCAACACAAAGCAAATATCTAGAATGATCATGAACAAAAGGTAACATCCAATGAAAATACAATTTACAAGTTCTTCACCAATAAGAAAAGTTTATACAACAATATTAAAAGGGTGACCAAATGACCAATATCAATGACCATTACATAAAATCAAAAATAAGGGAAATAACTCAAAGTAAAGTTAAAAACTTTCCAAAAATACATCATTCAATAAAGATACATAATTCTTACAAATAGAGATATGAATAAATATTACAAATGCATTTCAAATATACAAAAATATATTTTCACACAATACACAAATAAATCACTCTATCACATAATTCTCCTCTTTCAGAAATGGCGTCTTCGTCATTTGTAATATAATAAAAATAAATAGCATTTGATTAACATTAGACTGTAAGTTTCAAAAATCAAACAGTAAAATAGAATTGCAGGAATTCAAAACTCTGAATTTCAAAGAATATTTACTCAGTACAGTTAGGTGCAGGCCTAACCTTACATAAAGTGCACCTCAAGTTAACTTTATGACTGCTTTTCAAGTTTACTTGGCGACAATAGAGTAAACCTGGAATCAAGTTTAGTAGTAAACTTGATTCAAAGTTATTAGCGGAAATTATTCAAAATGCATTTACTAGTAAAAACGGAAGCCGCAAATTCAAATATATAGTAATAGGCCACGATAAAACTTACTTTGTTAGAGAAAATTCTGATTCCAAAAATATATACACTGAAACAGCTGTCATTCAGATGTTGAACTTTCTTATCGATAACATTTTTGTGGTGTTTGGAGGTAAGGTTTTTCAACAAATTGTCGGCATTCCAATGGGCACTAACTGTGCTCCGCTTCTGGCTGACATATTCCTTTATTCATACGAAGCTGAGTTCATTCAGTCTTTGCTTTCGCAAGGAAAAAAAACAATTGGCTCTTGGCTTCAATTTTACTTACAGATATATAGATGACTTGCTTTCAATTAATAATCCTTCATTCGCGGATTACCTTAGCATCATCTATCCAAGTGAACTGGAGGTCAAAGAAACCACAGAAACTAGTAATTCTACTTCGTATTTAGATATTATGTTGTCTTTCGACATTAATGGTCAATTGAACACCTCACTCTATGACAAACGTGACGATTTCAATTTCGCTATCACAAACTTTCCTTTCATAAGTAGCAACATTCCATTATCGCCCGCATACGGCGTATTCATATCTCAGTTAATACGTTATTCCAGAGCATGTTCAAATTACAATGACTTTGTTCTGAGGGCTAGGCGACTTTCAGTTAAGCTGCTCAACCAGGGTTATATATGTGCTAGACTAGCATCGTCACTGAGGAAGTTCTACGGTCGTTACGAGACTCTTATTACTCCATATGATATCTCGTTATCCAGACTTTTAAATGATATTCTGGACTGAGACCGATTCCGATCACTTTACACAGATTTGACACCTTCTATACTAGAAGGTTACCTACTTCGACTTCTCCATATATAGATACATATGGAATTCACACGATTTGACTCTTTCTACGGGGTATATGTGACGGGTGTTGCTAGCAAGCAGGAGATGCTCACTCTCCCCGGGCACCTGATCTCACTCCATCACAGGGGTTCACATATGCTCTTCAAGTAGACATATTTTGTTATTTTCCATTTGTTTTTCATTTTCACTGATTTTGTATGTCCTATGGTTTCATGATTTTTGGACTTGTGGTTTGGATTTATCCATCAGCTTTACATTAGTACTAAACTTGATTCCAAGTTTACTCCAAGTGCACTTCAAGTTTAATTTACTTTCTATACACATGTAGATTTATTATATGTTTCTATTAAAACAATTTGTTTTTTTTTCATAAAATATGCAATTGTACATAATAAGACAATTATATCGATCGTGTTATACGAACTGGATAATTGTAATAAACAAACGTGAAAAGTAAACTTGGTGTCACGTTATAGTAAACCTGAAGACGGAATTACTTTAAAGTAAACTTGATATTAAGTGCACTTGACTAAACTTTATGACTGGTTTCCAGGACGAAAAACTAACCTTAAAGTGCACTTTAATGTAAGGTTAGGACTGCACCCAAACGTACACCTCCTCTCATTCGAAATTCACTGTAAAGTTTGATAAATGTAAAAGTCAATAAAATATTACTTTTTTTTCTATTATAATTTTTACAATTGCTCTGGAAATTTCTGATGTATCAAGTCCAATCGTTTCATGTTTCAATAAAATATAATGATATAATCTCGATTATTATTTTTTTACGTTTCATTGGCATGATATCCTCGTCCCTAATTTTTATGATTTAATCCATTTTTTCCCGTTATGAGTCTATAATGTTTCGTTTGACCAGTGGTTCTGGCAAGTATGGTTACCCTAACATCGCCCACGTTATGGTTCATTAGGTATCTCATTATAGGTTTAACTTTTTCATATTGTATGTCACGTTTGTGTTTCAGTATCCTGTCCTTTAAATTTTGTTTTGTTTTACATATATAAACCGTAATGGCATATTTTTATAGGGAAGTGCGTAGATGAAAATCCTGTCTTCACAATTTGCGTCCTTAACCACAGTGAATATTCTGTTTCCTTTTGTATCCCGAATGACATCTTTCATATCTTTGTCATCATTGATGTAGACACTTATACATGTATTTTGAAAACTATAACTTTTAAATTAAGAAGGGTGAAGCTTTCTTGGGACCATGACCTTCGACCTTGACCGTGGAGTTTTACCAACTTTTCAAAATCTCTAAATTTGTCCATAACTTTTGAACCAAGAAGGGTTTGGCTTCGAAACTTCACAAGTGGATTCTTTGTGGAAGGCCGCTTCATTTGAGACTATGTGACTTTGACCTTGGAGTTTGACCAACTTTTCAAAAAGTACATGCGACATCTACAAGCATTCTTATGGCGCTTTAATATTCACTTTTTGTCATCTGGATATTTAAACCCACAAAATTCCTGAGATGGAAATTGTCTACGGATTGCTGATACTACACACACTGGCAATATCCCTCTACTTTTCTTCCCTATGCGCTTCCAAATAAATAGAGTAAATCTTCGGTATGCAATGTACCTGTAAACCCTGAAATATTGAAACATTTCACGATATTATACATATAAAAGGTCAAAACCTAACCCTAACCCATTTCATGACAAATAAAGCCAATTTTCCTATCAGTGATCATGTAAACGCTACTTAAACATATAATAGAAAGTTTTTTAAATTGTCAAGGTCAGAGGTCTAGTCAATGAAAATGATATGCCATCTTTCAATACACATGTACATGAGTGTTAATTGATGGAACTATTAGACTAAAATTTAATAAAATATATATGCCTGTTTCCTGTAACCTGGATCACCTTGAATTTTGAATATTGAGTACCGGTATTGTCCTTAAAATGTAGTTTTCAACATCCATGAGAACATTCTTGGGTCAAAATATTGAGTATCTGTACATTTCAAGTGTTCCAAGTTCATTGTATATGCCATCTGATATTAATTCAGAAATAATAAAAATAGTAAAAAAAAAAAAAAAAAAAAAAAAAAAAGGTTTTCTAGCCTTGTTTTTATCTGAATGTTACAGGAAACACATATGGCCTCATTGACAAATTCAATAATACTTGTAGATATCTGGATGATATTTTGGTTATCAACAACCCTGAATTCGAACAATTTATATCAGAAATTTATCCACCAGAGCTCACATTGAATAAAGCTAATACTTGCGATAAATCTACACCTTTCTTAGATTTAAACATCAAAATTATCAACCACCTAATATATACTAATATTTATGATAAACGTGAGGATTTTGGATTTCCTATTGTAAATTTCCCTTACTTGGATGGCGATGTCCCTCGACTCCCATCATATGGTATCTATATATCTCAATTAGTTCGATTTGTCAGAGGCTGCACCGATGTTTTGGACTTTCATAAACGAAATTTACAAATTACTACTAAACTTTTAACTCAGGGTTACAGATATCACAAGCTAAGAAAAACATTCGGCAAATTCTTCAGATCTTATTCAGAACTTCTATCTAAATTTGGAAATATTTCTTTTCAACAGTATGTATCCAATGGAATTTCCCATCCTTATTTTTACGGTGATCTAAGGAAAGTAAAAGGCTCCGATAACGTTATTTTATCATGTAATAAAATAATCAAACGTCTTATAAATAGACAATATGATATTGAGATCATCAAAAAGACTATAGGTCTTGTATTTGGCCCCTCTACAGCCTTATGCAGACTTTTACTTGAACGTTGCACGCTGACTAACAGGGCGGTGGGGACTATATGACGGGCCTTGTCCAAACCTCTTTCAGAGGAGACATGGTCCTGAACCTCGTCCCCTCTGTTAGTTGGGACTCCTACAGATCTAGGGTCTTAGCTCGCTTTCAGACTGGCACAGCACGGTTTATCATGTTGATGTCGCATGTATTTTTATACCATTATGTATTTTACAATACCTTATGTGTTTATATTTTTATGACCTCTCAATATGCGATACCTGTTGACCCTTGTTCTTAACATGGAGGATTATTTATAAATTTTTAAATGTACGTCCTTTGATTGTTCTGCTATTACGGTGAGTGGGAAGGTGGGCCCGTAAACCGGTTAACCACACCATTTGTTTGGCTTTTGTCAAATTAAATGACCGTACTAGGTCGGTATCGTAATTGCACTACAATCAAATATTTTTGTAATGTGATATATGTTCTAGTATATTATTTATAATCATGTATTGTATAGCTCTATGGTGACTTCTGCCACATAACTCAGCCAGTAACTCCTCTTTTTTCTTGTATAGTCTAGATTTTATTGTAATTAAGTTACACTTTCTAGATGCATTGGGTCAATATCTATTCGCACAACAGTAATTCTGGTCCTTTTGATTAATTTGAAGGTAATTCTGGTCTGTTATGGGGTAATTCCAATGAATAGATAGCAGTAATTCTGGTGATTCTATGTACCAGTTTTAAGTTTAACTTCTTCTTGTTAGGTGCTGTCCTAAGCTAGTATCTCATCCAGTGTTAATAGACTTAGTATGCCGAATTTCACAGAGCTTCCAGGATATTCATGAGTGGTAGGGAGCAGCCATGGTGTTAGCTACATGCTACTTCTCTTTCACAGTAACATTCCTTATTGTAATTTTGATATTGTAACTTGCGTTAAAATGCACAGTACATTGCTAATGACGCTATCCGACTCCGAAGAGTCCTCTCCTCTGGTACATGTAGCTATAGTAGGTTCAAAAACATGTATGGTTGAACCACAAAGTCTAAATCTACCTCCGGAATCTCATATTCACTATCACTTTCCATCATTTAACGTACAAAGATAAGTCTTAATTCGATACGGTTTATAAATAAACCATCTCGATCTCCTCTCGTTTTGATGTCTCTTTCTACATCACTAAAAAGCGTCATCGCGTGAATTTCAAGAAAGATAACTATGTCGAGGCGGAATTTACCTGTGAACAAATTACGGCTATAGGGGGATGACGTAAGAAAAATAAATTATATGATTTTGTTCTTTTGATGAGTTAGGTATATGAAAATGTCATAAGTGATACATGTAAAATTCTCTTCCTATGACCTTCAAGTTGTAAGGACCAATTCCGTCAACATATAAATGAAAACAGACATTAATTTTAATAAATGTACAATGTAATTCATTTCCATCATGATAGTCATATTACATGTATATACATTTATTTATATCATATAATTTAAAATTTAATAATTAAGAATATATCCTGCTTTATTATTGCATTGTACCATTATTTAAAGCTGAAACAATCATGTGTAAAAATATACAGCCAAAAAACCCCCTAAAAACAGATTTCAATGCAATATTATTTTAACAAAATGTACAATGTTGGTCAGGCTATTAATTAGTATAATTGTACTTAGACATGTTTGGAGAAAAGCTGCTCGACAAAATGAGGTAGGAGATTATTAAAATAAACCGTATTAAGGAATAATAACATCTTTTCCTTAAAAAAGTTGTGTCCCTCTGGATTTCCACAACAACACAACAACCATGTCATCAGGTAGCACAAATACGACTAAAACAATAGTATCAATTTCTGCAATGTTCAACTGACCTTGTACCTGGTAATAGTAATCCTGTGTAGATTTGAGATATATGTGTCCATCATACTGTTGTAAATAAAAATGTTTCTCTTTCATCTGATCTTGCAACTTCATTTTCCTCTGAAATGTTGATTATGGACATTTCACCTCAGCTAATTTTACTTTGTTTTAGTTTGTCACATTTTATGCGACGGTCAGGTGTTGCAGTCAAATGGGGCATCCATGGATTAACAATGAATCCAACGGAACATGAACGAATATTGCAGTCTGATGCATATCTAGCATTGGTCTTCGTACAAGATTCCATGTCTGACACTTTTAGGTGTTATATACCTCAGTTTCTTTTGGAAGGTTGTGATGGGACAAGTTTTTTCTCGCATTCTGCAAAGTGCTCCAAATGATGATGCTGTTATTCTGTATTGTCCTTGTGGAAACCAGAACGAGGATTTGCTTTGCATTCTTGTATCCTTGTATATATTCATGACTTGCTTTCGATTAATAATTCTTCATTCGCGGATTACCTTAGCATCATATATCAAAGTGAACTGGAGATCAAAGAAACCACAGAAAGCAATAATTCTACATGGTACTTAGATATTATTTTGTCTTTCGACATTAATGGTCAATTGAACACCTCACTCTATGACAAACGTTACGATTTTAATTCGCTATCACAAACTTTCCTTTCATAAGAAGCAACATTCCATCATATTCATCGTATTCATATCTCAGTTAATACGTTATTCCAGAGCATGTTCAAACTACAATGACTTTGTTCTGAGGGCTTAGCGACTTCCAGATAAACTGCTCAACCAGGGTTAAATATGTGCTAGACTAACAACGTCACTGAGGAAGTTCTATGGTCGTTTCGAGACTCTTATTACGCAATAAGATATCTCGTTATCCAGACTTTTAAATGATATTCTGGACTAAGACTTATTCCGATCATTTTACACAGATTTGACACCTTCTATACTAGAAGGCTACTTATTTGAACTCTCCATATATAAATATATGGAATTTACAAGATCTGATTCTTTCTACTGGGTATATCTGATAAGTGTTGCTAGCAAGCAGGAGATACTCACTCTCCCCGGATCTCACTCCATCAAGGGGGTTTACATATGCTGTTCAAGTAGACATTTTTCGTTCTTTTCTATTTGGTTTTCATTTTCACTGATTTTGTATGTCCTTTGGATCCATGCTTTTCGGACTTATCTTTTGGATTTATCCATCATCTTTACACTTCTCTATGTGTTTCGAGTCTGAAATGCCAATCTCTAATGCAGACTTAAAATGTTACACAGAAGCATCTAATAGCTCAAAATTACTGTGAACAGAAGGAAGATGTGGAATACAAACATTTCATACTGAAGACCAATATCAGGTTGGTGTTCTAAAACTGGTAAAAAGTTTTGCTCCCTGATGGTTTCAAGAATGGGTAACTTCAACCCTGCAGAATAATATAGATGCACAAGCTTCTTTAACCTCTCCTGTGACATATTTTGTGCAAAGATTGATACGGGATTATGGTCCTTTATACTGCTGCAAAATCCTGTTTAACTTGCTTGTTTGACGAATGTAATGTCAACAACAATGGTTCATCAGATATTGCCTTGCGTACATGCCACATCTGTAACTTATCCGTACACATCTTGATGTCTGAAATTCTGGTGATGTCCTGTAAATGGAAGCCTATTATCAAGTACAATGCATCTTTACATTTCCCTTCTATACCTGCTGGGCAGAGGCAAGTGCCCTGCCATTCTTACGTGTACACGAGATATGATTTGTTTCTCATGGCAGCTTGGCACTGTGCTCTGAAAATATCTGAATTGTATGTTTGTTAATGCTAAGATTGGCCCCTCATGAATCAATATCGAAGAAGTACGAAACGGATAATCATTCTCAAAGTCCAAGGATAGATACCAAATCGTGTACGTTTCAAAAAGGAACTGTTGTAATCCCCGAAATACTGAAAAATTCCGAGGTGAGACCGGGTGCCGGGGGAGCGTAAGCGTCTCATGTCTGCATGCATCACCCGTCACAACAGTTCTCAAGAAACATGTCAAAATCAAGAGTTTGGGTTTTCTAATTTTACATACAAAAGTACAAAACTGTTATACAAAGTCATATTTGGTGTTCACAGAACAGGTCATTTAGTCGCATTCCAGAATATTATCAATCATTCTAGAAAGAGGCACATCATATTTTCGTACAAGATCCCCATAGCGACCGTAGAACTTCCTCAGTGACGACTTCAGAAGTTCTTTAACAGATCCCTGCATGAGCAACTTAGTGGCCAGTCGTTTGGTCCTTGGAATAAAACCGTCCTTTACAGAACAGGCTCTTGCGTACCTTATAAGTTGAGATATAAAAACTCCATAGGCATATGTGAGGGGATATTGCTGCAAAGAAACGGGAAGTTAGTTATTTGGAAGTTAAAATTGTAACGTTTGTCATACAGAGAGGTGTTATCGAAAGTTAAAAATATATCCAGATACGAAGCGGAATTATTGCTCTCGGTTGTCTCTATTATCTCAAATTTATGGGGATAGATTTCATGTATGTAATCTTTAAAGTTATGATTATTGATTGACAATACGTTGTATATATATATATATATATATATATATATATATATATATATATATATATATATATATATATATATATATATATATATTTATATATATATACGTAAAATTAAACTGAGATGCAAGGCTTTTTCTGCCTGTGGAGAACATGTTTTGAATAAATTCCGCCTCATACGAATATAAGAAAATGACAGCAAGAAGAGGGGCGCAGTTAGTTCCTATGGGAATGCCAATGATTTGTTGAAAAATGTTCCCTCCCAACATCACGAAATATTGTCTATTAAAAATTCTATTAAATATTAAAAATGAAATAGTGTTTAACTCTTTACTTTATGCCGTTTTGTTTCCATACTATTGTAGATTACACATCCGTTAATGTCTTCTAAGAGGTAATATTCACTCCCTCCTTCTGTAGAAGCAACCCTGTCTTGAAATCCAAGGACCCCTACAATACAATAAATAAATCAATTAATCAATCAATTAATAAATTTTAAAAATGAAATAGTAATAATAATAAATAGTAAATAAATGAATAAAGTCACACAAACATAAATATCATATATTTATTTTCCCTTCAATAATGAAATATATATATATATATATACTCCCATTTATTTCTGTTATTTATTTTCTTTGTCCTTCTATCTATAACTTCTTATCACCTAGTCTAATTACCTTCAGTAGGTCAATGCAAATACTAGGGGCGCCACTTGACCTGTAAGCAAGCTGTCGGCTTGTGTTTGGCTCATTTCCTATTAGATAGCGCATAGAGAAACGCTCAATATGTAGCCAATTGAAGAAACCAGTTTTTATTAGACTAGTGCTTTGTATATATTTTCTATCTTTCTTTTCGTGTCTTTATATTTGTGTGAGTGTTTGTGTGTGTCCTGAAGAAGAAGCAGATTGCTTCGAAAATTTGGCAATTTTTTAATTGTTTTAGTATCGTTATCGCTTACCTGTGCTTTTATATTGACCCCTTTTTCTCGAGCGATTTGCATTAACCTTCATTGAGGTTGATCCGATACTTATGAATAGTGAATGTTGTTACAATTTCCTTTTTTGTGCTTTTATATATATATATATATATATATATATATATATATATATATATGTATGTATGTATGTAGGTATGTATACACACTACTATATTTGCTAGTAAAGACCAGGAAAAAAGTATGAGCAGACTGGGATTTGTACCCTCAACTATCTACTTTTCAGAAAAGGTATTGCACTACAGGGCCAACATATCCAGCCCTCTTTACATTATTCTTTTATCATGTAATAAAATAGTCAAACGTCTTCTAAATAGACAATTAGATATTGAGATCATCAAAAAGATTATAGGTCTTGTATTTAGCCCCTCTACAGCCTTATGCAGACTTTGACTTGAACGTTGCACGCTGACTAACAGGGCGGTGGGGACTATATGACGGGCCTTGTCCAAACCTTTTTCAGAGGAGACATGGTCCTGAACCTCGTCCCCTCTGACTGTTAGTCGGGACTCCTACAGATCTAGGGTCTTAGCTCGGTTTCAGACTGGCAGAGCACGGTTTATCATGTTGATGTCGCATATATTTTTATACCATTATGTGTTTTACAATACCTTAAGTGTTTATAATTTTATGACCTCTCAATATGCGATACCTGTTGACCCTTGTTCTTTACATGGAGGATTATTTATAAATTTTTAAATGTACGTCCTTTGATTGTTCTGCTGTTACGGTGAGTGAGAAGGTGGGCCCGTAAACCGGTTAACCACACCATTTGTTTGGCTTTTGTCAAATTAAATGACCGTCCTCGGTATCGTAATTGCACTACAATCAAATATTTTTGTAATGTGTTATATGTTCTAGTATATTATTTATATCCATGTATTGTATAGCTCCATGGTGACTTCTGCCACATAAATGAGCCAGTAACTCCTCTTTTTTCTTTCATATTAGAATAAAGATAAGACTTTCATTTGCATGTAAAGATGATGGATAAATCCAAAGCACAAGTCCAAAAATCATAAAACCAGAGGACATACAAAACATACATGTGTGACAAAGGCATAGTCACAACAAACATGTGAACAGCTGCCATATTCCATGCAAGCAATTAAAAAAAAAAGATTTTTATCGAAAAAAGGGGGCTTGTTGGTTAAAATGGAAATGATGTTGATACCATTTGTGAATTACAATCGATACAGCTTCATAACCTCTCTACAGGTCCAACACTGCCACGTGTCCACTGAGGACACTTCATCTATGTCAATGCCTATGCATGCAGTGTGGTACCAGGTGTCACAATACTTACATAGAACCCTATCTTTGGAACCATTATCTGCGGATTTACATGGCAGTGAAGGCCCCGCTCGTCTCTACTTTTCTTTTCTTAGACATTGTTCTTACCTGTTAACCAAAAGTACATCAATTTTACAAATGTTCATAACAGCCAAAAGGTAGTCAGATGACTGTCACGTGACATTTTCACCTGTGCAAAGGGACGCGTTGAAAGTGGCGGCCATTATGAATAAACATTTTTCATCTGTGAAAATATCGCACACCTGTAACATCAGGTTTATCATTGTAAAAATGATACTAATACACATTACAAACAATAAAAAATTAAATCAAATGCCGTAATTCGTGATATATTAACCGGAAAATATTTTAATACCACCGATATCCATGTTACATAAAAGAAGTTCGTTAAACCTTAAATCAGTCTTTCACCTGTACATCGCCGACAGTCAGATAAAACATCAAAAACTGTATATATTAAAAATTGATGCCCTTAAACATGTTTGTAGATAGTAATAGAATAACATAACTTACTTGTAAATGTGAAATATATCCAATAAAACTAATAATACTCCGATCGATAAACAGCTAACTAGCGAGATTGGGTGCATATGCCCTCCTTGGCAGCCATGACACTTGAGATTAAAAGAATGACCGCTAGGTGGCGCGCAGATGGAAAATGGCCAATTTAATGTTTATATTAAGGGTACTAACCCTAACCCTTAGATTCAGGACTAGGGTTAAACACCGCTTAGAGTGAAGCGGTTGGATATCATACCGATATTTTTAAGCGATATGGTATTTTGAACGATACGGGTTTTTGAGCGACACTGTTAACAGTACTCAATTACAGTAATCTGATATCACCATACACCTTGTACCCTATATTACATACCTTACACCCTGCATGCTGTCTACTATACCCTGTACACTATAACTACATCGTATATTCTACATTCTTTGTCCTACACCCTGTGCACTACACCCAATACCTGACACCTTACTCGCTGTATCTTACATTTTACATCCAATACACTAGGATAGGTGTGTAAGGTGTACGGTATAGGGCACACTGTGTATTGTTTAAGATGTAGAGTGCAGGGTTAAGGGTATAGGATGTTGGGTACAGGTTATATGGGCATAGGGTGTAGGATATAAGGTATAGGGTGTAGGGTATAAGGGATAGGGTATAAGGTATAGAATGTAAGATGTAGGGTATAAAATATGGGGTGTAGGGTGTGAGGTATAGGGTGTAGGGTATCAGAGTTCGGGTCTGGGTTAGGGTTAAGGGTAGGGTTAGGGTTAAGAGATAACCTTGTGCAGTGATCCCCCTGATCAAAGGAATCTTTATGATTATATATAATCGGAAATAAAGGAATTGTTATTATCTTCATTAAGGGTGTTAAGAATTAAAGTAGAGCATCATACACCGGGCTGATGTTACTGAATGATATAACGATTGACATAGTTTTTGATTTTGCAACGCTGATCACGTGATGTATAACATGTAGGAATTTGAATTTTAAAGATCACCGACATTGAACAGCAGCAGTGCATTGTGGGTGAAATGACTTTTTGTTGCCATTGCGTGATCAGAAGTGATTTGGAACTATTTGTTTTTGTCGTTCAATTTATCTGGGGTAAGTTTACAAATTTTTCTATGTAGAGATTAGTATTATTGATTCCGAATATAGTTCAATAGGTATCCAATTAAACATTTACATTAATGATTAAATCGTTACCGGACAATATGTCAGAAAATACACTAGTTAGATTCAGGAGTAGGGTTGGGTACTGTTTAGACTGAAGCGGTACGATACCATAAAAATATTTTTCAAACGAGTTTTGCACGATACAGGATTTTGAATGATACTGTGAACAGTACTCTATTAGCGTACTGAAATATTACCATACACCCTGTACCCTCCATTTTGTACCTTACACCCTGTACGCTATACATTACAGCCGGTACACCATAACCTACATCGTATATTCTTCACCCTATACCTTACACCCTGCACTTTGTATCCTATACCCAGTACCCCACGCCCTTTGCTTAACACCCTACAACATGTACCTTACACCCTACATCCTATGCACTACACCATTTACCCTACACATTATACCCACACCCTGTACCTTATACCATACATCTTACATCATTTCCAATGCAACCTATACCCTACGCCATACACCTACACCCTGCAACATATACCTTACACCCGTACTTTTCAGCCTGTACCTTACACCCTGTACTGTATGATGTATATATCCTGTACCTTTCGCCTTGTAATTTACAACATTTATCTTGTAACCCCTTCCACACACTTACACCTTGTAATGTAAAGATGATGGATAAATCCAAACCACAAGTCCAAAAATCATGAAACCATAGGACATACAAAATCAGTGAAAATGAAAAACAAATGGAAAATAACAAAATATGTCTACTTGAAGAGCATATGTGAACCCCTGTGATGGAGTGAGATCAGGTGCCCGGGGAGAGTGAGCATCTCCTGCTTGCTAGCAACACTCGTCACATATACCCCGTAGAAAGAGTCAAATCGTGTGAATTCCATATGTACCTATATATGGAGAAGTCTAAGTAGGTAACCTTCTAGTATAGAAGGTGTCAAATCTGTGTAAAGTGATCGGAATCGGTCTCAGTCCAGAATATCATTTAAAAGTCTGGATAACGAGATATCATATGGAGTAATAAGAGTCTCGTAACGACCGTAGAACTTCCTCAGTGACGATGCTAGTCTAGCACATATATAACCCTGGTTGAGCAGCTTAACTGAAAGTCGCCTAGCCCTCAGAACAAAGTCATTGTAATTTGAACATGCTCTGGAATAACGTATTAACTGAGATATGAATACGCCGTATGCGGGCGATGATGGAATGTTGCTACTTATGAAAGGAAAGTTGGTGATAGCGAAATTGAAATCGTCACGTTTGTCATAGAGTGAGGTGTTCAATTGACCATTAATGTCGAAAGACAACATAATATCTAAATACGAAGTAGAATTACTAGTTTCTGTGGTTTCTTTGACCTCCAGTTCACTTGGATAGATGATGCTAATGTAATCCGCGAATGAAGGATTATTAATTGAAAGCAAGTCATCTATATATCTGTAAGTAAAATTGAAGCCAAGAGCCAATTGTGTTTTTCCTTGCGAAAGCAAAGACTGAATGAACTCAGCTTCGTATGAATAAAGGAATATGTCAGCCAGAAGCGGAGCACAGTTAGTGCCCATTGGAATGCCGACAATTTGTTGAAAAACCTTACCTCCAAACACCACAAATATGTTATCGATAAGAAAGTGTCCTCCAAGAACATTATATCATTACACCAGCAGATAAAGCCTCAAAGAATTATACATTTACTTGTAAGAAATATTACTTTGGCAGTCTAGCGAAAGAATTAGGATTAAATTCAGCTCCAGGAAATCCTACTTTTACTCTCACGAACTTTTCGGTTAAATTTAGAACTTCCATATTTGTACTGCATTCCAAAAATGCACAAAAATCCTTACAAACAACGTTTTATCGCTGGTTCCTGGAAGTGTTCCACAAAATCTGTATCGATGTTACTCACAAAAATATTATCAGAAATTAAATCTGGCCTTCATAGGTATTGCAAAACAATATATTCCAGAAGTGGAATTAACCAAATATGGATTCTTAGAAATTCAAAAGAGTTATTAGAACATCTGAAATCAAAAAAGTTTCACTAAAATTCACTCCATCAAGTCCTTTGACTTTTCTACACTGTACACAACGATCCCTCATCAGAAATTAGGGTTGCGGTTAGGGTTATGGTTAGGGGTTTATACGAAATTGCGGTGCGGCAAGAGCTATTTTTAGAAAGTTTAATTATGTGATGGCTAAGTGCTTTTTTCTGAACTTGGTTTGGGGATTATACGTAATTGCAGAGCGGTATGAGCTAATTTTAGAAAGTGTGCATAGTGATAGTCACATGCATTGTTCTGGCATCTTGTTATGCCCTTTATAAATCTAGGGTTAAGGTTAGAGTAATGGTAAGTTTTGAGTTGTTTTCCCCTATTCCTTTTGCATTTCATTTTTATGACGTATTATATTCTGTTGATAAAATCATTGATAAGATTAGCACATGTGTGGTTGTTTACATGGACTGTAACACATGTGATAGTGTCTTTGAATACGCTGGACATAATAATGTAGACAATGACAGAAAATATGACACTTTATTATCTTATTAACGTCTATTAGAAGATTTATCATTAAGGTTTCAATATTATTTGGGTTTATTGCCATTGCTGTCTAATTAATCAAAATTTCTGACTGATTTATACAAGTGAAGACTGTGATATTTACACCAAATTTCAAATAACACCGTGTTATTGTGATAGGTAGCTAAGTGGATAATACTTGGTTAGGGTTAAGGTTAGGGGTTAGGGTTAGGGGATTATACGAAATTGCGGTGCTTCAAAAGCTATTTTTAGAAAGTTTAATCATGTGATGGCCACGCGCTTTTTTCTGAACTTGGTTTGGGGATTATACGTAATTGCAGAGCGGTATGAGCTAATTTTAGAAAGTTTGCATAGTGAAAGTCACATGCATTGTTCTGACATTTTGCTCATGCCCGTTATAAATATAGGGTTAGGGTTAGAGTAATGGTAAGTTTGGAGTTGTTTTCCCCTATTCCTTTTGCATTCATTTTTATGACGTATTATATTCTGTTTATATAATCATTGATAAGATTAACACATGTGTGGTTGTTTACATGGACTGGAATACATGTGATATTGTCTTTGATATTTGATATTTGTCTTAATATCCGTATTAAGAACTTTACAGAAAATCCGCATTTATTTCAACAGCCTAATACATTGACGGCAAATTCTATTAAAAAGAAGATAGCTGACTTACATGCTAAATATGTCTTTGTTCCTGCTGATAAAGCAGGTAATAACATAATAGTTGTTTGAAAACTATATTATATTGAAGTACTTAAAAATGAATTAAACTCCACTCATACATATGTGGAAAGCCCTACCTCAAAAGACAGCACCTTGCACGATCACCTCATGACCATGTCCGACTTCAAAATTAAAACTGATAAATCTGATCTACCAACCATATATTGGCTCCCAAAACTACATAAAAGTCCATATAAATCACGTTTCATATCTAATTCTAGCCACTGTTCTACTACAGTACTATCGAAGCATATTACGTCTGCTCTAACTGCTATAAAAGATCATATTATCAAATATTGTGATGTCGCATTTCATAATAGTAACATCAATTACTTTTGGTCGATTAAAAATTCTCATGAAGTTATAGACAAACTTCTTTCGCTAAATTTCAAAGCGACTCAAATTTCTACATTTGATTTTTCTACACTTTATACATTCCTGCCTCATGATTTGATTAAAAGCAAGTTGCTGTCTCTTATACAATGGTGTTTTCACAGAGAATCTAAAACGTACATATGTACTTCCAATAACTCCGGATTCTTTTCCAACAAACAATATACTTCATATAAATACTGGACTTGTAAGGAATTATGTAAAGCACTAGATTTTCTCATGAATAATATTTTTGTGCAATTTGATGGCAAGATATATCAACAAATAGTTGGGATTCCTATGGGTACTAACTGCGCGCCTCTGATAGCAGATTTATTTCTTTATTGTTATGAGAGGGATTTTATGGTTTCTCTTCAAAAATCAAAACGTTTTGACCTCATTGACAAATTCAATAATACTTGTAGATATCTGGATGATATTTTGGTTATCGACAACCCTGAATTCGAACAATTTATATCAGAAATTTATCCACCAGAGCTCACATTGAATAAAGCTAATACTTGAGATAAATCTACACCTGTCTTAGATTTAAACATCAAAATTATCAACCACCTAATATATACTAATATTTATGATAAACGTGAGGATTTTGGATTTCCTATTGTAAATTTCCCTTACTTGGATGGCGATGTCCCTCGACTCCCATCATATGGTATCTATATATCTCAATTAGTTCGATTTGTCAGAGGCTGCACCGATGTTTTGGACTTTCATAAACGAAATTTACAAATTACTACTAAACTTTTAACTCAGGGTTACAGATATCACAAGCTAAGAAAAACATTCGGCAAATTCTTCAGATCTTATTCAGAACTTCTATCTAAATTTGGAAATATTTCTTTTCAACAGTATGTATCCAATGGAATTTCCCATCCTTATTTTTACGGTGATCTCGTATATAAACTAAGGAAAGTAAAAGGCTCCGATAACGTTATTTTATCATGTAATAAAATAATCAAACGTCTTATAAATAGACAATATGATATTGAGATCATCAAAAAGACTATAGGTCCTGTACTTGGCCCCTCTACAGCCTTATGCAGACTTTTACTTGAATGTTGCACGCTGACTAACAGGGCGGTGGGGACTATATGACGGGCCTTGTCCAAACCTCTTTCAGAGGAGACATGGTCCTGAACCTCGTCCCTTCTGACTGTTAGTCGGGACTCCTACAGATCTAGGGTCTTAGCTCGCTTTCAGACTGGCAGAGCACGGTTTTTCATGTTGATGTCGCATATATTTTTATACCCACAAACGGCGTATTCATATCTCAGTTAATACGTTATTCCAGAGCATGTTCAAATTACAATGACTTTGTTCTCAGGGCTAGGCGACTTTCAGTTAAGCTGCTCAACCAGGGTTATATATGTGCTAGACTAGCATCGTCACTGAGGAAGTTCTACGGTCGTTACGAGACTCTTATTACTCCATATGATATCTCGTTATCCAGACTTTTAAATGATATTCTGGACTGAGACCGATTCCGATCACTTTACACAGATTTGACACCTTCTATACTAGAAGGTTACCTACTTCGACTTCTCCATATATAGATACATATGGAATTCACACGATTTGACTCTTTCTACGGGGTATATGTGACGGGTGTTGCTAGCAAGCAGGAGATGCTCACTCTCCCCGGGCACCTGATCTCACTCCATCACAGGGGTTCACATATGCTCTTCAAGTAGACATATTTTGTTATTTTCCATTTGTTTTTCATTTTCACTGATTTTGTATGTCCTATGGTTTCATGATTTTTGGACTTGTGGTTTGGATTTATCCATCATCTTTACATTTATACCATTATGTATTTTACAATACCTTACGTGTTTATATTTTTATGACCTCTCAATATGCGATACCTGTTGACCCTTGTTCTTTACATGGAGGATTATTTATAAATTTTTAAATGTACGTCCTTTGATTGTTCTGCTGTTACGGTGAGTGGGAAGGTGGGCCCGTAAACCGGTTAACCACACCATTTGTTTGGCTTTTGTCAAATTAAATGACCGTCCTAAGTCGGTATCGTAATTGCACTACAATCAAATATTTTTGTAATGTGATATATGTTCTAGTATATTATTTATATTCATGTATTGTATAGCTCTATGGTGACTTCTGCCACATAACTGAGCCAGTAACTCCTCTTTTTTCTTGAATACGCTGGTATAATTTGCCGTGCAGGAGGTCTTTGTGATAATGTAGACATGTAATAATGGTTAGGGTTAGGGTTAGTAGTAAGCGGGACCACAGGTTACATTTACGGTTACAAGGGGTTAGGGTATAGGCCTTTTGACGAAGTGATCGATTATAATTACTAAAAGTAGATCTCATTTGCATATAACGTGGTAATATAACACGTGGTTTTGTTTTGGTTAAAAATTCTGTATGTCCAATGTTTTCCTCCACGTTCAGAGGACATTATCTCTTTTATGCATGGACCCATTTAAACAATTGTGGTACAAATTTGAAGGAAATTTGAATGGCTATCGATCTTTAATAACAAATATATTGACGAAGTGATCGATCAATATAACTAAACATGGATGTCACGTGACACGTCTACATTCACTTTCACTTTCAAATAGGATTTCCCGCGTATTAATTATTTGACACTGACTGTATGAATGATTGATTCAACTGCAGAACATAGATTTAATGATTTGACTGCTGTGTTGGATATATTAACAATATTTTAAAAGGTTAGATTATTTGATATTTACTTTTACTCTTGTTCCAAATTTAATCATGATTGTAGTTTACAGGATCATAAGTGCAAGTGCAAAGTTTGTGTTTCTTCAGTGATTGATCGATTCTCTAAATGTCAATATTTACTGAATGTATTTTACAAATTATCTAAAACTAAGGATCTGCTCCTTCATACGCACAGTGTTTGTCTTAGATAGGTATCGGCTATATTTCGGTCATTATAGGTTACAGCTCAACAAATTAAAATGAACAATTAGATCCACACAAGTCCGAGCTATCTAAACCAAATCCATCAATTGAAATCATAAGCCTAGGCATACAAAATCATATAAAAACTTATCAATTTTGGTTTTCAATTCTTTCGTTCACGATCTTCACTAAAGAGTGAAAAATATTTAGATAGACCCTTACACTTCACTCTTACATCATACACCGTACACATTTTAGATAGACTCTTTACACCTTACCCTTACACCAAACAACTTACACTCCAGACTCTTACACCTGAGACCCCTAGTCCCCAACAACTCAGACCCCAACACTATTACTTACCCTATATTGCGATAGATAAATCATATGCATTCCCTTTCCAATACCATAGTCCGAACATTATTCTCAATTTTCCACATAATGTAGTTAATATAAAAACTCATACCAAGGCCGTAAAATTGAGGTTGACGATGTCAGATCAGAACAAGATTTTGGGGAGACTTGTTTGGAAAATTTAGTGTTTTCCGAAATATTCAGGAAATATGGATCACCTGGTGAATTTCTCAAAAGAACGGACAAAACAATTTTTAAGAGGAGCAGTATTAGATGAATTAGATCAATCTGTTTGGTTAAATTTCAGTTATGACATCGATGGATGTGTTTTGGAACTAAATGCCATTCAGGCTGTTGCAATGGCGATTAAGCATATAACTTTCGTAGAAAAAGAGATAACATTGCGGATGGTGAAATCAACTTTAAAGAAGCACATCGATCTGACTTTGTATTCCACAGCTGAACGTAAGAATTTTGATAACTCAGTTGGTTACCAAGTTTTCTACGAAAATGGATGGGAGGGATGGCTTGCTCTCATTCCAAAAAAGCAGAGAAAGGCAATGTGGCGTTAAACAAAGAAGCCATACGAAAGTTATCTTTCAATGCGTTCAATGAATTTAAGCAAGACTTCCAAAATCGACATGTAAAATTAGCAATGGATGGAATAGCACCGAGAACACTAATGAAAAACAATTTGAATGATATAAAAAGGATGTTTATACTGTCAGATGACCAGATCTCAATCTTGTCGGTTTTCCAACAGTCTTTAGACACTTTCAATATGGCATATTTTAAACCCATATTATTTTCTTTCGATTTGGTGAACAAATGACAGAAGGACTCTTTTTGAATGAGTTTGATCTCCAGCACGTATTATTTGCCAAAATACATGCAGCAGTAAATATTTCTTCCGATTCCCGAAATATCGATCTGCTCTGGTCAACTGCAGGACTAAACGAGGTTGTCGGTACTCGTGGGATATTCGGTTCTTGTCTATCCTTCTTAGATTGCGCAAACTACCAAAGTAACTTGGATGGGCATCCTTTTGATTTGCATCCTTTGAAATTTTCGATTCCTAGGAACCAGAATAAATTGATGTTTGTTCAGTTTTATGCCGATTTACCTCATCGGTTACCAAAATCACGCTACGATCCAGTGTCTGGCTCTGTTTTGGCCGGTATATCTATACATCGACATACATCGGAAGCTTTATCACGTGATGCAGTATCGTACTTATCGACAATGGAGAGTAACTTTATATGTTTGCAAGAAAGTTCATGTCGTTTGGAATTTGTCGTCAGAAAGCATTCCTTAGATGGCTACACAAGTCCCACTGATTTGATTGACCAAGAAAGCCTACCAATCTTGCTACAGGAGAAGCCGATGTTAACTTCCATTTCTAGTGATACTCTTCTTTGTGTTAGAAAAATAGGCATGCACCTTAATGGACGGCTGAGAGATATTCATACAAACAACCGAAATACTGGGGATATCAAAGTTGGAATGCCTTTCAGATAGAACTCGCCCTTGAAAAACTTCTATGGGGGCATCCTTTATGCTGGAGAAGTAATCAGTTCTCAATTAATTTGGGCCCTGGTATATTAGGACATTCAAAATGTCTCACCGATATTAATGGCTTTTTAACACTTGGTGAACCGTCTACCTGTATGGATGACAGTCCCCCCCCCCCCCCCCTCGCAATTTGGACAAGCTCGCCCGAACACGCGAAATCAATAAAAAGAGCAGCAGGTCTTCATGATCATCTTACAGCAAGCTATTTGTCATTGGTCGCCACCTTGTTTCCGCCCTTTTAAAAGACATGCATGAACTCGGAAAAGCCTGTTCTGGTCATATGATCAATTTCTCAAAGGACTACAGGCTGATACAACCAAATTACAGCAAGTTGGTGAATCGTTATGCGATAATCTCATGAGTATGAGAAGATCAGATAACAGCGCGGCATTTCCAAAACTTTGTAAGATGATCGTCGGAAGCAATTTAAACTTGTATGAAATCATTATGTCTGGCCTTGAAGATATGGAAGTTTGTTTTTTTTTTTTCCGGCTCTGAAGATTTGTAATGCACATCGTAATCCTGTTCTTGATTGGAACCATAGAGATGGTTATTGGAGAATCCTCAACAACGATGTCGTCTCAGGAAAATATCAATCTGATTATGAGACATTATCAGATCTTGTCAAATGATATTTAGAGTCGAAAGGACTTATTTATGTTGGGAAACTTAAGAAAACTCCAAATATCCTCAGCTTCCCCTTGACCTTCAAGTGTTGACACTTTCTTTTGTTTCTTGCATCGCATTTATGATGGAAGGATTATATGTAGAGTTTGCCAATATGCCTGCTCTAATGAAAGAGATGCCATGTGATCAAGAAAGACTTAAGTCTTTAGAAATTAACTGCCCATATTCCGATTTCAAAGGTTACGTCTATGGAAACTACATTGGACAATTCCCCTATAAATTCCTAAAAGTGAGCCAACAAGAATCTCCAAAAACAACTTTAGATCAAAATCACAGCAACGACAATCCAGAAAACCATGCATCGACAGACACTGTTCCGATAATAGGTGAAGAGTTGGACTCTTTCAATCAAGAAATTTCGGCAAGGAGGAACATAAACTGTTTGCCAATAAAACTACAACAAAGCAAAAAATGGTCTTTGAAAGAGTTGGAAATTCTTCACAGCATTTATACAGAAAAGGGGAAAAACAATGGAAGATTTGTACAAAGAATTTCAAATGTAACGCATTAAAGAATCTATTCCATTTAGAACATTCAACGCTTTTCGAATTAAGATGAACAGAACTTGTGAATAAACTTTTTCAAAGTGTGAATCATTTCGAATAGATTTGATTAATGATTATTGACTATATTTGACTTGTTAATGTTTGAAATAGAAGCTTTTTGTTATTTTAATGCTTCATGTATCTCACATTTTAACTGTTTTGATACTGGTTTTACTTGAAGATCTCAATTTGATTAAAAACTTTTTGTTTATTACATGTTGTCATCAAAGAAATCTATACTTGGTG
This sequence comes from Pteria penguin, assembly GCA_035048485.1. Taxonomy (NCBI): domain Eukaryota; kingdom Metazoa; phylum Mollusca; class Bivalvia; order Pterioida; family Pteriidae; genus Pteria; species Pteria penguin. The sequence goes on from CM068580.1 coordinate 93,530,221, forward strand.
GCACTTGTAATGATCATTTACTCTTTAATATTGGCATCGCTGGACAAGATAATTATATGGTAAGTTTTTATCAATCTAACATGAATAGGTTGTCATTTGTTTCATTACTTGCTAAAATATGCACTTTTAAAGTAATGTAAATTTGCTCTAAATTCAGTCACTTTTGATGTCTGTTATAATTTTTCCCCAAAAAATTCTATTCTATTTTGAAAATTTAGCATGAAAAATATTCATTTCAAAGAAAAGAAGTTCAAGTGTAAGGGGTCGTTTTTGATAGATTTTATATCGTACACTGAATAAGGATTGAAGAATTAGAGGTAAAGGTAAAGTCGAGTGTAAGGGTACGTCTAAGGTAAAGTGTTTGGCTGAGGTTGGGTGTAAGGTCTAAATCAAGTAAATGTTTAGGTTTATGTTGAGTTAAAGGCCTAATGCAAGGAAAAGTGTAGGGGTGAGGATGACTATATGGGTAATTGTATGGAAAATGTATGGGGTTGTTTGAGTGTAATCCTGAGGTTGAGTATAATAGCTACTGTTTAGTATAGTTTAAAATAAAGTTGATTGTGAGGGTTATTGTAAGGTTAAGAGTAAGGTGGAAGTTGAGTATAAGGGCTAGTGTAAGAAAAAGTGTAAGGAAGAGGTTGAGTGTTAGGGCTAGCGTAAGGTAAAGTGTAAGATAGAAGTTGAGGATAAGGGCTAGTGTAAAGTAGAGGGTAAGTGTAAGGGCTAGTGTAAGGTAGAGAGTAAGGGTAAGGGCTAGTGTAAGGTAGAGGGTAAGTATAAGGGCTAGTGTAAGGTAGAGAGTAAGGGCAAGGGCTAGTGTAAGGTAGAGGGTAAGTATAAGGACTAGTGTAAGGTAAAGTGTAAGGCAGAAGTCAAGTATTAAGGCTAGTGTACGGTAAAGTGTAAGGTAGGGGGTGCGTGCAAGGGATAGTGTAAGGTAAAGTGTAAGGTAGAGGGTGCGTGTAAGGTGATGTGTAAGTTAGAAGTTGCGTGTAAGGCTATTGTAAGGTAAAATGTAATGTGGTAGTTGAGGGTAGGGACTAGTGTAAGGTAAAGTGTAAGGTAGAAGGTGGGTGTAAAAGATAGTGTAAGGTGGAAGTTGAGTGTAAGGACTAGTGTTGGGTACAGTGCATGGTACAAGTTGAGTGTAAGGGCTAGTGTAAGGTAGAGGTTGAGTGCTAAGGCTAGTGTAAGGTAAATTGTAAGGTAGAGGTTCAGTGTAAGGGCCAGTGAAAGGTAAAGTGTCAAGTAGGAGTTGAGTGTAAGGGCTAGTGTAAGGTAAAGAGTGAGTATAAAGATTAGTGTAAGGTAAAGTGTTAGGTAGACGTTGAGTGTACGGTAAATTGTAAAGTAGAGGGTAAGTGTAAGGGCTACTGTAGATAAAATAGCATACATTCCCTCTTCATTTATGGATGATGGATAAATCAAAACCACAAGTCCAAAAATCATAAAACCAGAGGACATACAAAATCAGTGAAAATGAAAAACAAATGGAAAATAAAATATATCTACTTGAAGAGCATATGTGAACCCCTGTGATGGAGTGAGATCAGGTGCCCGGGGAGAGTGAGCATCTCCTGCTTGCTAGCAACACCCGTCACATATACCCAGTAGAAAGAGTCAAATCGTGTAAATTCCATATGTATTTATATATGGAGAAGTCGAAGTAGGTAACCTTCTAGTATAGAAGGTGTCAAATCTGTGTAAAATGATCGGAATCGGTCTCAGTCCAGAATATCATTTAAAAGTCTGGATAAAGAGATATCATATGGAGTAACGACCATAGATTTTCTTCAGTGACGTTGCTAGTCTAGCACATATATAACCCTGGTTGAGCAGCTTAACTGAAAGTCGCCTAGCCCTCAGAACAAAGTCACTGTAATTTGAACATGCTCTGGAATAACGTATTAACTGAGATATGAATACGCCGTATGCGGGCGATGATGGAATGTTGCTACTTATGAAAGGAAAGTTTGTAATAGCGAAATTGAAATCGTCACGTTTGTCATAAAGTGATGTAATCAATTGACCATTAATGCAGAAAGACAACATAATATCTAAATACGAAGTAGAATTACTAGTTTCTGTGGTTTCTTTGACCTCCAGTTCACTTGGATAGATGATGCTAAGGTAATCCGCGAATGAAGGATTATTAATTGAAAGCAAGTCATCTATATATCTGTAAGTAAAATTGAAGCCAAGAGCCAATTGTTTTTTTTTTTTCCTTGCGAAAGCAAAGACTGAATGAACTCAGCTTCATAGGAGTAAAGGAATATGTCAGCCAGAAGCGGAGCACAGTTAGTGCCCATTGGAATGCCGACAATTTGTTGAAAAACCTTACCTCCAAACACCACAAAAATGTTATCGATAAGAAAGTTCAACATCTGAATGACAGCTGTTTCAGTGTATTTATTTTTGGAATCAGAATTTTCCCTAACAAAGTAAGTTTTATCGTGGCCTATTACTATATATTTGAATTTGCGGCTTCCGTTTTTACTAGTTAATGCATTTTGAATAATTTCCGCTAATCTGTCTTTTAATTTCTGATGAGGTATCGTTGTGTAAAGAGTTGAAAAGTCAAAAGACTTGATGGAGTGAATTTTAGTAAAACTTTTTGATTTTAGATTTTCTAACAACTCTTTTGAATTTTTAAGGATCCACATTTGATTAATTCCACTTCTGGAATATACTGTTTCGCAATATCTATGAAGGCCAGATTTAATTTCTGATAATATTTTTGTGAGTAGCATCGATACAGATTTTGTGGAACACTTCGAGGAACCAGCGATAAAGCGTTGTTTGTAAGGATTTTTGTGCATTTTTGGAATGCAGTACAAATATGGAAGTTCTAAATTTAATTTATTTGAGAGAGTACCAAACGTATTGAGGACAGATTTATGATTCTCGAGTACTTCCGAAACCGAAAAGTTCGGGAGAGTATAAGTAGGATTTCCTGGAGCTGAATTTAATCCTAATTCTTTCACTAGGCTGTCAAAGTAATATTTCTTACAAGTAAATGTATAATTATTGGATGCTTTATCTGCTGGTGTAATGATATAATGTTCTTGGAGGAAGGTAAGTTCTCTGACAACATCAGGATCTTTATAAATAGATTCGAATCTGGTGTTTACAGAACCTTGTAATTTTTTTAATTTTTGATCTCAGCAGTACTGCAATAGATTTTATCCATTCCGAAAGAGTGTCAACCTGTACTTCCTCTCTTTTTGTCCACCGTGTGGCATATTCCTCGCAGCAGTTCATAATATTCTCAAAATTGTGGCTTCATTTAAATGATCTGGGTTCTCTGTATTTTGGACCTTTAAGTAAAAGTTCTCTTAATTTAGTGTTTTTAACAATATCGAGATGACCAGTAACGACATGGTCACAAGCAGAATATACAAAATTAGATGAGGAACATGCACACGGTTGAGGGTGGCATGCAGAGTTGCTAAGATCAAGACACTGTAGAAACCCTTTATAATTATAAATTTTGGATGCAACTGATGGCGTGTAGCTATAGGAAATACATGGCGGATCTTTGTTTTTGAAATATGGAGGTATTTTCTCTAAAACAGACTTATGATTTAAAATTTGGCCAAAATTTAAATAATCAATGCCTTTATTTGCAAATTTAATTTTGATGAAAGGCCGATTAGATTTTTCCATAGAAATATCTGACTTGACGGGACGAAAAAGTCTAGCGGTCGATATGTCCATAATAATGCCATTTAGTCTATACTCTGCAGAGCTTATATCAGTAAATATACGGTGTCTGGACGATACGTACAACTCGTGTAATTTTCTTAATGAAATAGAATAAAGTTTTGTACGAATGTGATGAAGGCCCAAAGGTTTATTTATAAATGGCAAAAGAGCATCAAAGGAAATATTATGTATTTCAGGTTTGTTGTATTTGCGTGTACCATGACTTCGATGCCTCCTCTGGCTTTTGTTGAATAAACCAAGTACGTTAACTGATTGACACGCAGGACTAGTGAGGTTACCAATACTACTAATATTGTCATTGCATCCATAGGGCGAAGCAGTGCCGAGACGTCTTATCCAGTATTCTTCTCTTTTCCGACGAAAAGGAGTGCTCAAATTGGCATTGTTTGTGGGATGATGTATTCTTTTCTATAATTCTAATTTTCATTGAGAGAATAGAGTGGTCAGGCTGGTTGAAGTGGCGATAGAGTAATTGGTTTCCGCCACAATTTATGTTGGACCTGTGACCCGATACTCTTCTACGGAGTTATCCCTTTGTCTCTCCAACATATATTAACCCACAGAGTGAACACTCAATACCGTATACAATATTTGAACTCTTACAATTCAAATGCTCAAAACTATACGAAACTATATGAAAGGTATGTTTAGTTAAATTACTCGACAATTTGCTACGTCAATTTTCATTAGCCCAATTTGTCCTCAACTTTCTAGATTTCGCGGTTTGAATTGTCATTCGGGGAAATATCTTTGAGTGGGAAGGACATACTTTTACCAAAGAGAAAAAGTAAGTAAATTATGGTTATACCTTATCTTTTTAAATTAAATGAAAGTTTGCACGGTTTGATAATATTTAGATAGAAAACAAAGTTTGCTGGAAGTCTCTCATAATGTAATAGTGAGAGATTTCGGGCAAAACTTTCTTTTTTATCTTTATCTCAATGTTATCAAAACGTGATTATCTTCCTTGAAATGTTTCATTTATTGACCCTTCTCTAGGGGATATGGTATAGGGGGTAGGGTATAGGTGGTAAGATCTTTTTCCTTTACCAACACAGGTTTTTAGCTCATCTAAGCCAAAGGTGAGTTTAATGCCAAGTGTAAGGGTTTTGGTGAAGGTAGAGGTTCAGTGTAATAGCCAGTGTATATAAGGTAAAGAGTAAGGTAGAATTGGAGTGTAAGGGCCAGTGTAAGGTAAAGTGTAAAGTAGAGCTTGAGTGTGAGGGCCAGTGAAAGGTTAAGTGTAAGGTATAGGTGAGTGTAAGGGATAGTGTAAGGTAAGATGGAGGGTGAGTGTAAGAGATAGGCAAAGTGTAAGGTAGAAGTTGAGTGTAAGGTAAAGTTGAGGGTCAGCGTGAGGGCTAGTGTAGGGTTAATAGCATACATTCCCTCTTGTTTGGGATTAGCACGCCTACAGAATCTGGGATATCGTCAAAAAAGAAATTAGCACTGGTAGTAGAGTACTGCAAGGTTAAGTTTTTTAACCCTCATCATTTTAACTTCAATTTAAAAAAACAACCAAAAACTCAAAGGTCATTTGCAACAGCCCAATTGTTCTCTTTTAGGATTTCTTGTTGATTATAAATTGATTTATATTGACCGTTACTTTATTTAGATTTAGGGCCACAAAATATTTTTTTTTCGGAAAGCAGCAGGATTTTGCTCCACGGTAACGTAGCACGGTCATAGAATCTGGGATATCGTCAAAAAGAATTTAACACTGATAACACTTGTAGGTAGTGGGGTACCTCAAGGTTCAGGCTTTGAACCCTCATCATTTTAACTCCAGTGCGAAAAAGATTCCAATTTGAAATTTTTTAAAACTATAACTAAAACTACACAATAATGATATATTCAAATCAGAATGTTATAAACATTGAACATTACATACATTTAAACTTAAATCTGTAATGAAATATACATTTGAAATGTTTAAAATAAAGCTAGCAAATTATATAGGTCAATTTGCTAGGTCAATTTTCATTAGCCCAGTTTTTCCTCAACTTTCTAGTTTTCGCGGTTTGAATTGTCATTCGAGGAAATGTCTTTGAGTACGAAGAACATACTTTTACCAAAGTGAAAAAGTAAGTAAATTATGCTTACATCTTATCTTTTTAAGTTAAATGAAGATACGCATGTTTTTATAATATTTAGATAAAAAATAAATTTTGCTGCAAGTTTCTCATAATGTAATAGTGAGAGATTTTGGGCAAAACTTTTTTTTATTTAAATGTCTTATAATACGTGAAAACCTTCCTTTAAATGTTTAATTCATTGACCCTCCTCTAGGGGATAGGGGGTAGGGTATAGGTAGTAAGATCTTTTTCCTTTACCAATACAAGTTTTTAGCTCACCAAAGCCAAAGGTGAGTTTAAAGCCAAGTATAAGGGTTCTGATGAATGTAAAGTTAGGGTAAGGTCCGGGATTAGGGTAAGGGTAAGTGTAACGTAAATTGCAAGGATAAGTGCTTGTGTAAGGGTAAGTGTAACGGCTTATGCAAGGGTTAGTTTATATGTCACAAGACTACTACTTTTACTTTCATTTTAAAGTATATTTTCGTTTGTTATCCAGAAAATTTATTATACACAAGAGCAGTGTAAAAGTGGTGTTAGGATAAGTGTAAGGGTTAGGGTAAATGTTGTTATAACCTTCATGACGTTAAGCTCTTTTTAGGCAGAAAATGAGTGACAGAGAGCAATGCAGAAGGCATTGAAGAAATCGTTGCAGAGCATTTGGCGAAATGCTTCGAAAGAGTAGAAAATATTACAAGGGACACAGATAAAAGACTAAGCTCTATTGAGGAACAAATAGAGATTTTGCACCAAAGGATAGGTGACACAGATGCAGAGGAAACTGCCAGAGAGATTGTTGTTGCGGCATGCAATGCCGTAACAAATGCATTATCAAATAACCCCACCAGGTGCTCAAGTTTATCAAATGAAGGTAATTTTGTTTGAATTTCTATGACTGTCTTAAATAGTTCACTTATTGCATTTGCTCTATGGATTTCCACAGGAGTTATTTGTCAAAAATTGTTTTGTCATGCACCAAAAGTAAAGAATGTTACAATTCAAGCTAATTGTGAAATAAGATGCATGGAATAAAACTATCAAGCACACAAACTTGAAAAAGTATAAACGAAATATAAAGGGTAATCATCATTTAATATTGCCATTATAGTAACTAGATGTCTGTAAAGTACCCTAAAAGTTTAACATTTGTAAACATGCTATTGTATGACTTAATATGACGTTTCACTTCGGTTTATTTGTATATATTCATAAATGAATTACCATTTGGGATTAAAAAAATATTTATGGTAAAGAGTAAAGGTACAGTTTAGTTTTGGACAGGGCAGGGTTTAGGCAATTTATTATTTGATTATAATTTTTCATCTGTAGACTCCTCGGGGACCCGTTTATGGGGGCGATAAATCCTGGATTCGTAAACCGACCATGTGAACAAATAGCACACTGCTCTAATGAACCACCAGAACAAATCGCAGAGGAACCCCAGGAGCGACCAGAGTCAGAGGTTGAGGAATACGAAGAACCGTTAGTTTTATAGTTATCAAAAAAAGTCTAATTAAATTAAACACAATATATAACCTTTTGGGATTATTGTTTAATTTCAGATACGTTGAATTCAATCATTTCGATGAATCATTTCGTGAGGAACCGGAGAAGAACATTTCCTCTTCCTATAAAACCAGTGACAAATTGTCAAAGATCCAAAGGGCATTTGTGAACCTTTATTTGTTTAATAACCCGAATGGGCAAATCAATGATGCATATGCTATTAGATGCATTGAAGAGGGAGTTACCAAAAGAATTTGGAAAAGGTCTTTGGTGCCTGAGGGATACTCAACTCTTGTTTCCTACCTTGTTTCTTCTATGAGTAATAGGAGAAACCATCTAAAACGTGCTGATAGGAAGCGTAAAATTGACGCACTTATCTACCAAAAGATAAAGTGAAAAAAAAAATCATAAAAAGACATGTGTCAATCAGAAGGAACAGCATTCAACTCTTTTCGAATTAAGATGGACAGAACATGAAAATAAACTTTTTCAAAATGTGAATAATTTTGAATAGATTTGATTAATGATGATTGACTATATTTGACTTGTTGCTAATGCTTCTAATAGAAGCTTTTCGTTATTTTAATGCATCACGTATCTCGCATTTTAACTGTTTTGATATAATTTTTTTCTTGAAGGTCTCAATTTGAATAAAAACTTTTTGGTTATTACATGCTGCCACCAAAGAAATCAATATTGGTGGCGCTTGTAATGATCATTTGGTCTGTTATATTGGCATCGCTGGACAACATAATTATATGGTAAGTGTTTACCAATCTAACATGAATAGGTTGAGTGTAAGGTAGAAGTTGAGTAGGGTTAGGGTTAGGGCTAGAGGATTAGTAATCCCAGGTAGCGAAAACGGTAATCATAAGTAGTGAAACGGTGATATATGGTAACGAAAATGCTAATCGCGAGTAACGAAACGTTAATTTCCTACCTCGGCGGTAATTTACTACTTGAACAAAACATTAATTTGTTACCTTAGCGGTAATTTGCTACATGAAAAGCGGTAGTGATAAATAACAAAACGGTAATATGTTACCCTTGAAATTGTCTAAGTTTTTCTAATTTCTTGATTATTAATGTGGGATGGGTAGGGATTTGTACTCTATCCGTTTCAGAACATTTCCTACTATATGACTACTATTAACAGGAAACGCGTTTTTACAGAAAGGTTCAATTCATGGCTGGTTATTGCAATGTATTGAGTATAAGACAACCATATGTATAGAGCACCGCAGATAGCCTGGATCTTGCGGTATATATGTAAACAGGCATTTGTTAAAAAAATAATAATAAAAAAAAAAATAATAAAAAAAAAAAGAAATAAAAAAGGGTAAATTGGTTTACAGTTCTTCACAAACTCTTGTTAATCTTACATTTACATAGCTCTTTATATACAAATGTATATGAGTGAATGTGTATGTATGTATGTATGTATGTATGTATACATATTTATGCAGATACGCCTGTGAAAGTTTTTGTTTACATGTATTTTTAAAGTATGTATTTGTGTATGTATGTATATGCATGCATGTGTGTTCATGTGTGCATACGGGTATATATATGTATATCTATATGTATAACAACATAGATACATGTATGCGAATGTTTATATGTATATATGTATTTCAGTATGTGGATATGTATGTGTCTTGTTTTTTCTGCATGTGTCTATGTATGTATTTGTGTATGTATGTATATGCATGCATGTGTATATGTTTTTGTATATATCTGTGTGATTTATATGTTTGCATGTGTATGTGTATCTCAATGTGCAAGGGTACAGTCTTTTGAATATCTATGCATAAATGAATTTGATTGAATACATGAAAAGTATAGTTGTATATCGACATGTATGATGTACATATTTATGCTTGCATATCCACATGAGCTTATTTGTAAATGAATGCAAATAATCACATACATAAGTAAAATCTGTAATGCATAGACGAATGTAATCTCAACACCTACTTTTTAAAATGTGTTATATCGGTGTACAGGTAGTATACTTATATGTACTTACACGTTGTAGTTAGGCATTAATATATGTATCCTGTATATGAAATAAGCATATATTTTGTTATCGATTTTATCCTGACCCGGGATACTATCGAACACTGTAAATGGGTTTTTATTGAGTCGGCTTCGGTGAAGCCGCACTCATTGCAATCACGTTCTTTTCAGGGGTTATAACTTTCACTACCGATATAGAGCTTAATTAAATCTGGCCTTCATAGATATTGCGAAACAGTATATTCCAGAAGTGGAATTAATCAAATGTGGATCCTTAAAAATTCAAAAGAGTTGTTAGAACATCTAAAATCAAAAAGTTGTACTAAAATTCACTCCATCAAGTCTTTTGACTTTTCGACTCTGTACACAACGATCCCTCATCAGAAATTAAAAGACAGATTAGTGGAAATTATTCAAAATGCATTTACTAGTAAAAACGGAAGCCGCAAATTCAAATATATAGTAATAGGCCACGATAAAACTTACTTTGTTAGGGAAAATTCTGATTCCAAAAATAAATACACTGAAACAGCTGTCATTCAGATGTTGAACTTTCTTATCGATAACATTTTTGTGGTGTTTGGAGGTAAGGTTTTTCAACAAATTGTCGGCAAAAAAATAAAGTGCCGAAAAATTACTGATGTTGTCTTAAAAATTCTTGATCAGCACAATGTACCTTTAGCTCAGTTAATTTAAGTTAAACATAAACTGGTTTCAATAACTCGAAAAAGGAGTTGCAATAATGTTTTCAAATTTCGCGTAATAATATGTAGTTGTGACTACTTTACGATGTGTTTACCACCGACACCGTCGGATGTACTCGATTGTGTAATTCTCCGGACAAAGCATTTGTCTTGATCTTGTATCGCTTGTTTTTATCGAGATATTTCAATTAAAGTTTTCCCCAACATGTTCTGGAACTTTAGTTCTTTTTCACATATATGACAAATTTAAAGATCGATCTTCCCGCATTTCCTCTGATAATGAAAATGCAATATAAATATTTAGGTAAATGTTGTATGTTTCTAAATATAAATGATGTTAAAACATTATGAGAATCGTAAATAAGATGGTTATTTATTGTCCCACTTGAAGCAATGTCGTTCCTTGGCTCAGCTTCGACTCGTGACAACAATGCAGTATAAAACTTGTTGCCATGAAGCTGTCGATTGCACGTTCATTTCGGAAACAAGCAATTGCAAACTCTTTGCCGTAAGATAGTATGAAAAGAGCAAATTTTATTAGCATTTTGTACATAGGTATAATGACGATGTAGTTGCAAGAAAGACCTAATTTTTGCCCCCCCCCCCCCCCCCCCATTTTTCTGAAATCCTGAATCCGCCACTAAATTGGTAAAATGATTACATACTTAAAATCAGCAAAGCCGACTCTCAGGACTTTTGAGTCCTTTGATTTTTTAAAATCATACCTTACACAACTCAGCTCCAGGAAATCCTACTTATACTCTCACGAACTTTTCGGTTTCGGAAGTACTCGAGAATCATAAATCTGTCCTCAATACGTTTGGTATTGACTCAAATAAATTGAATTTAGAACTTCGTATTTAGATATTATGTTGTCTTTCGACATTAATGGTCAATTGAACACCTCACTCTATGACAAACGTGACGATTTCAATTTCGCTATCACAAACTTTCCTTTCATAAGTAGCAACATTCCATCATCGCCCGCATACGGCATATTCATATCTCAGTTAATACGTTATTCCAGAGCATGTTCAAATTACAATGACTTTGTTCTGAGGGCTAAGCGACTTTCAGTTAAGCTGCTCAACCAGGGTTATATATGTGCTAGACTAGCATCGTCACTGAGGAAGTTCTACGGTCGTTACGAGACTCTTATTACTCCATATGATATCTCGTTATCCAGACTTTTAAATGATATTCTGGACTGAGACCGATTCCGATCACTTTACACAAATTTGACACCTTCTATACTAGAATGTTACCTACTTCGACTTCTCCATATATAGATACATATGGAATTCACACGATTTGACTCTTTCTACGGGGTATATGTGACGGGTGTTGCTAGCAAGCAGGAGATGCTCACTCTCCCCGGGCACCTGATCTCACTCCATCACAGGGGTTCACATATGCTCTTCAAGTAGACATATTTTGTTATTTTCCATTTGTTTTTCATTTTCACTGATTTTGTATGTCCTATGGTTTCATGATTTTTGGACTTGTGGTTTGGATTTATCCATCATCTTTACATTCCATATTTGTACTGTATTCCAAAAATGCACAAAACTCCGTACAAACAACGCTTTATCGCTGGTTCCTCGAAGTGTTCCACAAAATCTGTATCGATGCTACTCACAAAAATATTATCAGAAATTAAATCTGGCCTTCATAGATATTGCGAAACAGTATATTCCAGAAGTGGAATTAATCAAATGTGGATCCTTAAAAATTCAAAAGAGTTGTTAGAACATCTAAAATCAAAAAGTTTTACTAAAATTCACTCCATCAAGTCTTTTGACTTTTCGACTCTGTACACAACGATCCCTCATCAGAAATTAAAAGACAGATTAGCGGAAATTATTCAAAATGCATTTACTAGTAAAAACGGAAGCTGCAAATTCAAAAATAAATACACTGAAACAGCTGTTATTCAGATGTTGAACTTTCTTATCGATAACGTTTTTTTTGGTGTTTGGAGGTAAGGTTTTTCAACAAATTGTCGGCATTCCAATGGGCACTAACTGTGCTCCGCTTCTGGCTGACATATTCCTTTATTCATACGAAGCTGAGTTCATTCAGTCTTTGCTTTCGCAAGGAAAAAAAAAACAATTGGCTCTTGGCTTCAATTTTACTTACAGATATATAGATGACTTGCTTTCAATTAATAATCCTTCATTCGCGGATTACCTTAGCATCATCTATCCAAGTGAACTGGAGGTCAAAGAAACCACAGAAACTAGTAATTCTACTTCGTATTTAGATATTATGTTGTCTTTCGACATTAATGGTCAATTGAACACCTCACTCTATGACAAACGTGACGATTTCAATTTCGCTATCACAAACTTTCCTTTCATAAGTAGCAACATTCCATCATCGCCCGCATACGGCGTATTCATATCTCAGTTAATACGTTATTCCAGAGCATGTTCAAATTACAATGACTTTGTTCTGAGGGCTAGGCGACTTTCAGTTAAGCTGCTCAACCAGGGTTATATATGTGCTAGACTAGCATCGTCACTGAGGAAGTTCTACGGTCGTTACGAGACTCTTATTACTCCATATGATATCTCGTTATCCAGACTTTTAAATGATATTCTGGACTGAGACCGATTCCGATCACTTTACACAGATTTGACACCTTCTATACTAGAAGGTTACCTACTTCGACTTCTCCATATATAGGTACATATAGAATTCACACGATTTGACTCTTTCTACGGGGTATATGTGACGGGTGTTGCTAGCAAGCAGGAGATGCTCACTCTCCCCGGGCACCTGATCTCACTCCATCACAGGGGTTCACATATGCTCTTCAAGTGGACATATTTTGTTATTTTCCATTTGTTTTTCATTTTCACTGATTTTGTATGTCCTATGGTTTCATGATTTTTGGACTTGTAGTTTGGATTTATCCATCATCTTTACATTGTACAAAATCTAACCCCGAGGTCACAGCATGCATTTATGGGTCTGATATTTAAATATGTTGTAGGGTGGGTGTTGTACTATGATGTAGATAGCATATTTAATCCATACAATTTAAAAAAAAAATGGTTTTACCCCATCGGACCCAAACGTTAGCCTATTTTTACACACCCTTTTTTCATGGACTAACCCTGTGCATTAAATTTGGAAGAATGGAAAACCTTTTTGGATATTGTTAAATGTCATCATATCACTTAAATGTTGGCATTTAAACAGTCTAAATGTCGTAAATATAACTGTGTTAAATGCGGGTAAAAAAACCCCTTACTATTTCATGGAAAACGGTAATACCTTTTTCAAAAACATTTTTAAAGAGTCGGGGACATTTTTTTGGTGTAATTTAGAGAATTCATTATCCATTATGACATTTAAAAAAAAAATTAATGTTTTTTTAATTAAACAGAGGTATTTAAAATTTCAAGCGCTAAAAGCTACCGATTTAACGTCAATTGTTACCTTAAACGGTAAATTGCTACTCAGGGTAAGGGTTAGGTTCAAATTAAGCAAAAATCGCTTTATTTGCCCCAATCACGAGCTTTTTCCTGTAGTCTTGTAAATGACGTTTTGGTTACAAATCATGTTTTATCTAATTATGTGTTAGCTTTTTCTTAGGTATTTTGTTTACTATCCTTGCCCATTCCTACCCATGACCACTCAATTTATAACATTATAACATAATATATAACATAATGCATACTTGCAATTTCCAGTCACGAAATTTAATAAATCATTCAAAACAAAAGTTTGATAAATCATTCAAAAACTAAGGAGTATCTTCCTCATACATATGTCTGTTATTAGACAAATATGACAGACATCAAATATGACTTTGTATACCAGTTTGTACTTTCGTATGTACAATTAGGAAACCAAAAAATGTTTTTAGGAACTGCTGTGACGGGTGATGCGTGCAAACAAGAGACGCTTACTCTCCCCGGGCACCTGGTCACCTCGAAATTTTTCAGTATTTCGGGGTTCACAAGTTCCTTTTTGAAACTTGCTCGATTTTGTATCTGTCCTTGGACGTTGAGAATGATTAACGGTTTGGTACTTCTTCGATATTGATTGATTCCTCACCTCTGAATTTCAGGGGTCCGTGAATGTCCACTGTGGTACATTGTTGTTAGTGCCATAGTCATGTGACACCAGTTACTTTCGTATTTTGCATGTCAGACTTATTCCCATTGCAGTGTGGAGCTCGTAAAAAGGTTCCCCGCGGAGGGTTTGACTTAAGTGGTATACCTTTTTCCTGATGTTATGTGGCTTTGACACTTTCTATACAGTGTTTGTTCACATTCATTTATATATACAGTGTTGAATTATTGTTGTTTTGTCTGTGTTTAAGGACATTTGCGGCGGGTGTGGCTAGCCAAACAAGGGACGCTCACTCCTATCGGGTCAGGTCTCATATACAAAGTTTTATGTTTGCTTACCTGAAAAAATGATAAAAGTATCAACATATACGGTTATGTAAAACACATTATGCCATCATAAATAAATAAATAAACCGCTTGTTGGATAAACTCGAAATAAATGTAAATATTTCTAACTTCCTCAGGTGTTGAACTATGAGTCTTTGTGTTATTTCTATAAAGACATATTGCCCTTGAATATGTATTTATACATTTAATGATTTTTTAAGCAAATTGGAAAGGATATTAAATTGTATAAGATAACATACCATAATGACAGCCCCTTCTTCTGATGATTTGGCCAGTAACACTGACCGGTGGGTCATGTTGGCCAGGGCTCCGAGGCGCTGTGCATTCCTTGATATCATGCAAAAGATTAGATAGTTTCTGCAGAGCAAGTAATCATCGCTGGTTATGCCTGGAGGGGTGCAATTGTCGAGAAGGTCTTTGGCTTCTGCACTTTGAATGAAGCGCGATATGTCCTCCGGCGTTATCATTGTTTCTAAAAGAGAAAATGGGAGCATTTATGAGCTACATGTAAGAATACATAGGATAAAATAAACATGCACAATGAGATCAGCTTTATCTAAATGACGTCAGTACTCTTTTAATACATATTAAGTGTTTATGTATATCATTGCATTATCATATCAAATGAGCGAAGTCGATCACGCTTTGACCATGAAAGCGTCACCAAAACTGTGCAAAACAATTAACAATCAGCCACTCAATCGAAGGACATATTACGGTCAAAACCAAATGTGAGAAATGCAAAAATACGTACTTCGTTCTTTTGTGTCCAATTCCGTCCTTCGCTGTACAACATCGTTAGTTGGCAAGATGTGGCCCTATTCTCGTCTTTTTTGGTGATTTTGCCCTTAAATTTGATAAAATCTAAGAACAAACCCACCGATCCCAGGTAGGACCTGATTGTTCCAGGACGGAGATGGTCCCTCTTTTGCATTATCCATTTTTGGTCGATGTCGTCAGAGTCAAGCAGATGTTGGACCTTGAGTCTATTCCCGCTTGATACAGTCTTCCATATTGAGAACACCTGCTTGCCATGTTGCAGGGCCTCTGCAGGTGTCTTGAGTTGAGAGTGACCTTGTTGCCATTGGATAAAATATCGTATCAATGGTACTGAAATGCAATTATAATGAATTTATACAAGTTACAAAACCGTTTTCATTTATCTATCGTTATACAAGTAAGCAATAAAGAAGTACTGAATGGTTAATTATTCATAGTAGTCAATGATAAAACGATGATATCGTGTTTTGTGTAATTGCTTAAACAAATGAAAACCGTAATTTTACAAATCTTGCATAAACATAATGGCTCCCACATTTTCTGTTCTCCTTGAATCATGAGTCGACTTATTACACGCTGATGACCGATGACGACATTGATGGAGGAGGAGATGACTGCTGTGGAGGTGTAGGTGAGCGGATTGAAGATGGAGAAGATGACCCGGATGGAGCGACCAGTACGGTAGATGAGGAGGGCTCTTTATAGCGAACATCCAGAACTGTCTTCTGTTGTTTGGCTCGAATATTTCTAAAGATAAATATAACTCAGTTGTCAGTTGTATGACACAAATCAACAAAGATATAATTGCAGCAATACTCAGAACAATACAACGGCGATAAAACTACATATTACACTATTATGGTTAGTGTTTATTGTTTACTTACTTACATGCTTGATCCAGTCAGAGATGGCGATAATTGCCGTTTACGTGATTGGATAGGACTCGATACAAGTGAAGAAGATCCCGAAGATAATTTAGTTGTCTGCCCTTCTCCCTCACTTCCTTTTCCACATGCGACGTGTTTGGAACGAACATTCCTAGAAAAGACAAAGCATATACCTTAGCGTTAAGATACAAATCACTGGGGCAAAGAGCACAAAACACCAAACACAAATACACGTTTCAACTAACTATTAACTCAAAAACGATATTACAGAAACGTTAAATTGGAATAAAGAAATGACTTGTTTTATAACTTACTTTGCCTCTATCAGGGGCACGGGCTGTGCTCTCCCCCAGACACCTTCGTATTTCTTGTCCATTTCTATCCATTTTATGCTTTCGCATCAGATGCTCTCTCATGTTGCAAATCACTTTGCCGCACCTGGGTATAGGACAAGCTTTGATAATGTATCCCCGTTTTGTTTTGGCCTTCTCCATTGGCTGTGGCTTTTGATGGGCCTGCTGAATGTGTCTGGAGAGGTTTATTACGGAGGCATCACTCAGCGTACAAGACTTCCTCTTGTACTTGGCCTCTTTGGGCTGCTTTGTCTTACGTGCGGCCTCTACATTCTCCAACCAAGTTTTAATCCACTACTCGAAACTGGGACCGCTTCCTGACGACTTTCGGGACTTTCTTCATTTGAGGAGAGTTTGATGGCCTTTTTACGTATCATGGGCTGGAAGTCCTCGGCTGACGACCACGAGTCTGCTGGTTCCTGGGATATGGGGTCGCCTTCGTTCTGTGTCAAGGTCGGACTGATGATCTCGCGGGTGTCAAAACCTACACTTGATCCGGCTTTTCGGGGAATCGTATCAGCTGCAAGTAAAGAAATGAGATTTGGCTAATAGAACAAAGCTGGAATAACACAGTCATAAATATTAAAATGGAAAAAGTAAAAGGTATCTTCTGTTGGACTAGGTGTATCATCAAATGCAATATGATATTTTTGCTAAGCTGAAGTAAGTATATACCGACATGGGAAATAAAATGAATAATTGCAAATACAGCTGAACTCGCCATCAGATTTGCTTGCAGACAAGTCCTTGAGCAGTGACGATGCATCCTGTTCTTCATTTTCATCGTCAGGTTGTGGTAACGCCAATGATGGCACAGTGTTCCTTGCCCAGGAGGAATATGGTTGAGTAGGCAAGGAACGCCGGTACCCTACTGTATCCTCCAGGCTGCTGTCGCTCCGAAACTGGTAAACAGATGTACTGGAAACAGACTTCTTATCATCCTCCATTTCCTGTATAAAAGTGATTAGTTGCTAAATAGATAAATACAACATACAATAAGAACCACAAATGATGTATTGTTTAATAAAATCATAGCCCTTTCTTTAAGAATATTATAGAAATTTGACTTAAATCCCACATCAGAGACCCTATTACTTTTACAAAAACACTAAGTAACTAACAGAACTATCTATATGAAACGTTGCATGTTAGTCCCAAATTAGGTAATGTTTAATAATAATAAAGCCCTATTTGTAAGAATTTTATATACTTTTGTAATTAATCCCCCATCAGATTCCCTATTACTATTTTAAAACACCCATTATTTACAAATCTGATGGTGAGTTCAGCTGTATTTGCAATTATTCATTTTATTCCCCATGTCAGTATATACTTATTTCAGCTTAGCAAAAATATCATATTGCATTTGATGATACACCTAGTCCAACAGAAGATACCTTTTACTTTTTCCATTTTAATATTTATGACTGTGTTATTCCAGCTTTGGTAGCGGTCTCAGTTTCGAGTAGTGAAGCTACAAAATGGCTGTCCTAAAGGATTAAAACTTGACTGGAGGATGTAGAGGCCGCACGTAAGACAAAGCAGCCCAAAGAGCCAAGTACAAAAGAAAGAGGGTTAGATTAGGGCTAGCGTCCGTCCGTCAGGAGGGGTAAATCGGGTTACCACTAGAGGGGTAATGGTAAATTGGAAAAACGACTAAGTCCGAATGAGGGGTAATGGTAACTTGTAAAAATGACAAAGTCCATAGGTATAGGGGGTTTATGTTTAGGGATATGGTAATTGTTTTGAATGATCCTATGATAATAGACATTAGTGATATTGGCTATGTGTAAGGATGTGTCGGTGTGTGTCTATGTGGGTATTAGGCCGAGTGGTATAACTTGTAAATATGACTGTATATCAGTGTATAACATACCTACTATATACTTACCAGGCTCTCATCCGACTTAAATTGATGTGTATTATTTTCAATTAAAATGAAATCTGAAAAAAAGAGAATATATATCGTTAGTAATTGAATAACTAAACCTAAAGTCAACCAAAAAAAAAAAAACAAAAACAAAAAAACCCCAAAAAACAAAAACAAAAAAAGCCCCAAAATACCCCCCCCCCAAAAAAAAAAACCCAAAACAAAACAGAAAACATACCTACCATGTACGTACCTGGCTCTCACCCTATTTCTATGGATGTGACCTAGTTTTCAAATAAAATGAAATCTGAAAAAAGAAAATAAATATCGTTAGTATTTGACTTTATATACATACAACAAAGAAACAAGAATAAACCGATGATAAATAAATCAGTGTTTAACATACTTACCACTTGTTTTCGTCTTCAATTATAAAAATAAAGTCGATGTTTGTAAGTTCCCGAATGTAAATACCTACCTACCATATACTTACCAGGCTCTCATCCGACTTTTGATGTGTATTATTTTCAATTAAAATGAAATCTGAAAAAAAGAGAATATATATCGTTAGTAATTGAATAACTAAATCTAAACTCAACAAAGTAACAAAAACATACCTACCATGTACTTACCTGGCTCTCACCCTACATCTATGGATGTGACTTAGTTTTCAAATAAAATGAAATCTGAAAGAAAAGAAAATAAATATCGTTAGTATTTGACTTTATATACAGACAACAAAGAAACAAGATTATACCGATGATAAATAAATCAGTGTTTATCATACTTATCACTTGCTTTCGTCTTCTATTATAAAAATAAAGTCGATAGTTTGTAAGTTACCGAATGTCAATCTTAAATCGAGTTCATGTAATGAGCCACTTGCCATTGACCTGTATACATGAATAACAAAGTCGAAAGATGATTGATATTTTATGTAATTGATCCAGTTATGTAATGAAAACTAAAAAACATACAATAAAGAAAATATATAAATTATTTTAAATTCTGGAAATCTGGATTTTCAGTTATTCATCTTCAGAATAATTTCAAAAAGGCAAAACCATTCGATAGATCTTGTTTAGTCGTAACTTTTGGTGTATGCTATATGTTTGAATAAAGAAGCGTTCATATTTTATAGAAAAAAATCAATTTTATTTAGGGCGATTTCCATGTTAAATTTTAACGTGACGTCGCCAAGTTTCCCATAGACTCAATGTTAAACATCGGCGACGTCACGTCAAAATTAACATAGAAAACGCCCTATCTAAAATTATTTTTCCCTATAGAATATGAATGCTTCTTCGTAGAAACATATAACATACACTAAAAGTTACGACTAAACAAGATCTGTCGATTGATATTAATTTTGTAAAACTATTTTAAAGATAAATAAGTGAAAATCCAGATTTTGCGGTTTACAAAGTGAGTGGCGCGGACAGTAAATGATTAGATAAAATAGCTCTACAAAGCTAAAATATCACTTAAAAATTCGTAAATCAATGAAAAAAAATAAAAAATTAAATATAATATACAAAATTAAAATATCAATTTTTTTTATATCAATCATAATAAAAATATATTGTAGATCTATATAAAAATGTACTAAAATATATATGAATATCTATAAAATAATATAATAAAATGAAGTATCTATACTTATACATAAAATAAATTAATCATAAACAAAAGGATCAAATATAAAATAAAGTATCCTTCACAGGCGATACTTCATCGACAGTTCTCACACATATCACTGAGAATTCCTGGCTGCTGCCCACACGCGATCTACAAGGTTTTTTTGTAACAATCCCCGAATTTGTTCTGCATTTGCAGAAGGAAGGTCAATCCCTCGTCATTTTTCTGTAGTTCAGTGATCACGTCGGAAGTTTTTAGGAGTTTTTTTTAAACAAAATTACCCTTGTGAGTTCGATGAGTGTCGAAGACTCCCTCTCCGTGAATGATCTTCTTGAATTCCTCTGGAAAGAATTTGTGCCGAAATTTGAACAAATATACTATTGTTAATAAATTGATAACGAACATACAGTCAGTAAAGCACATCGTACTTTTACAGCCCTTGTTAATGCACTTACCTCTTTTCCATCAATATGAGCTTTTGGCTGGGGCGGCACTTCTTTAACATTTTGGTGCGACTTTGGTTCCTAAATTGGAATATACAGTTTTAATTGGTACCGAAAACAACATACAGAGGTTTAATTTATCAATTTCACATACATTTTGTTAAAGCATCTACCTGGTTTGCCTCGTTCGCACGTGTTGGTTTGGGACATGGCAACTGCTTTGGCTGGGTTTCCTAAAGTAGAAAACGCAATTAAGTAATGTTTATTTATTAAAGTCGGTACAATTAACAAATAACATAAGAATTTAGGAATGGAAAAAAAATATGTAGAATTTGTATTGATTACTACAAATTACATATTATATTTGCGACATTTATCATTAAACTTACTTGAGGCGAGGAAAATGTCGAGGATATCATCTGGCTCATTGGTAACGCCATCTCATTCGCATGGATCTTATTATAAAAGCAGTCAGCTGTGGTTGCCCTGTGGCCCATATGTGATGCCAAGGCCTCCCGCATATACGGATGGCGGCGCCTGATTTTTGGTATGGCTTTCCTCATTTTGGTAGCCGATATGGTGCCAACCCCGCCACCCATGCTCCGTATTCTGTTAATTTTCTTGTTGAATGAGGACGAGGTTAAAGGTTGCCCCGTGAAGGTAACAAAAAACGGCTCGTTATTTGCTCCCTCGTAGCTAATGGTGTGCAGTATATCTGAATAATTTTTAATTTTGCTGTACAACTCCGCAGGGATACCTATATTTCCTGGTGCAATGTAGTCCGTTTTGTGGTGCGCCACCACCAAAAAGCACCGCTTTCCATTATTCGGGCCTTGCGGAACTCTCCACACGTAATGTTACAAATCGTGCCCGACCTTTGTCCGTTTGCTATGATTAATTTCAGCATGAGGTAGTCCCTGATTAAAATCTTCCCGGCTGGGTTTCTTTGGCGGAAGCTTAGCCATCGTGTCGATTTCTTTAATTTTGTCACTGTTTTGCCACCTTTCTATATGATCTGGCTTGATGATGTTCACTGTAATTTAAAATGTTTCAATAATTTTAATGTGATAAAGAGACAAGAGAAGACATCTGACAAAGCTACATGACACAAATCGCAAATACATTATATCTAAATGAGAACAAGAACTTAGTTCTATCTCTGGCAGTGAATTCGCTGCGTCTTTTAGCGATAGATTTCGTCAGAGTCCTACTAACTCTCCTTGTCTATTCGTGCGTCGTTTGCGCCTTTGGATGTCCACATATGGTTTTGATGTATTCCATGAAATACCCAAGGGTGCTGAGATAGGCCCGTTTAGTTCCACTTGTGCATTGAACGATGAAAACCAATTCCCTAGTCTTTCTGTGCTTAAAATATCATCGAGCGAGAACTCCTTCCCCGATCTCACATGATTCCAGATGCTAAAGAGTTGTTTATCTCCATGGTGACTTCTGCCACATAACTGAGCCAGTAACTCCTCTTTTTTCTTTAAAATGCTGAAGGGTTGTTTTGACCCCCTTCATCATTTCCGGGCTTCTCAACCTTCCGGTGAACATCCTGATGAGTGGAACTATATGAAAAAAAAAACCAAATGAACTTGTACCTCCATAAATTATTTAAATAAAGAAAACTGATTATCAATATTCATATATATAGAAATATTTATCCTCAAATGTAAATATATAACTACCATCATAATATTCTTTGTACACTTCGGGCTCAGGGTCTGCAGGGTCTTTATGCGTACTTTTTGTTATTAATCTCTCTGAAATGTAAGAGTCGAGAATAAGTTCAATAAGATAATTATTATATAAATAATGTGTGACATCCTTTAAATATGCATAGGGGAGGGATATATATACACTATAATATAGGTGTATTCTATAATACAATACCTTTCTAATGATACGTTAGAACTTCTTTCACTTCTCTTCCTCTTCCCAATATTACGTCTCTCATTTCTCCCTCTAAACACAAAAGAATTGAGGGTAAGTTTAACAAGATAAAATGATAAGATAATCATTATCATCATTATTATAAAGTAAGATAAATTATACAATACCTTTCGAATGATCTGCTAGAACTACTTTCACTTGGGCTACTTCTTTCCCTCTCCTCTGCATTACGTCTCTCCTTTCTCCCTCTGAACACATATGAATTGAGAATAAGTTTAACAAGATATAATGATAACATAATCATTATCTTTAAGTAAGATAAATAATACAATACCTTTCTAATGATCCGCTAGAACTACTTTCACTTCGGCTACTTCTCTCCCTCACTAACCCAAATGATGGATCTCTCACTCTTTCTGCCTCACTGACTAATTTCTTGCACCTTACATTTCCTATGCCATGCTGATTTTCTAAGTGCTTGGCCAGGCGTAACAGTGTCTTAAGGCATCCTTCATTAGGACATATCCGTTTAAGGTAGCCCTTGCTCCCCATTACAAACTTCTCTCGCTCGTATTCGCCACGATGGACTTGCCGCCAGTGCTTCTTTATGTGAATCACATTTTTGTGACACTTTGAACATTCCGTTTTACTTCTGATCCTTTTTTGTTTTTGCTTTGCTGTTAGGATTAGCGTTAGAAGAACTGTTGATTATCCATTTTGCCACCTCTCTTCTTCTCGCCATGGCATCTTCTGGTGAGCTTGGTGGTATTATATCAGGTACATCATCTATATAACAAATGCCAATTAAATCTAATTAATCTTCAAAATAGTGAACAGATTATAACCGTATGTCAATCTGAAGGTTTTAGTTTAATACTCATTGTTGATGTATAGAGTTTTAAAATGAAACCAAGTATCACCCTTATAAGTTCACCGTGACTTACCGGTATCGCTATGGTTTTGCGAACCGGGCTGATAGTTGTTCCCTTGCTCGTGTGCCTGCTCCACATCTATATTAAAGAATACATTTAATTTAGAAGACTAGTAATCTTCAATATAGTAAACAAGGTTATAACAGTATGTCAATCTGACAGGTTTTCAGTTTACTTTATTGATGATATAAAAGTTTGAAATTTATACCAAGTATTACACTCATTAGGTAATCGTAACTTACCATCCATGACAGCTGGTGCGGGTGCAGGTGGCGGGTCTGGGTTAGGAATCTTCCCGAGTCCGACGAGTTCCCATGAGAAATTGGTACATAGAAGAAACGCTGCGAGTTCTGGGAATTTCCGCTGTCACTCATCTGGAATTCGATAAGTCAGGGTTAGTGTTAGGGAAAGGTTTAACATTGAGATTAATTAAATATTATATGATTAGATACATATATCTGTTGATATATTTCTATAATTTTCTGAATTTTCATTAAAAACCTTACTAAGTATCATCCCATGTATGTATTATCCTTTATATAAGCTCCCAACCGTGTACCATGTCATTGAAAATTAATGCCCCCCCCCCCCCCCCGATTTTTTTAAATAGATTTAGATTTGCTTTCTCTTGTATTCTCTTCACAAAAAATCACGTCTGTTCCCTTTGAAATTAGTTTTTAGAATGATTACCTTAACCCTAACCTTTTTTTTAAATAGGTGTCGCCACTGTATTTTGCCTTTATTATTGAATCAGGAGGCTCAAAGAATAATTCAACGTGGTAATAATTCGGGAAATTGTAGCAGCTTAATTCGGATTAATTAAATGGTATTATATAATCAGATTTATTTGCCCTGTCATATGCTATCATATAGGTCAGCCATAATTATTCTACATATTATCATATGACCCCCACTCCCCGGAGCGGTCAAATCCATTTTTGTTTTTGCAACAACAATCCGAATTTTTTTTCCACAAAAGAGGCTCTGATTTTGTTTATATGTTGTAGGTCTAGTGAACAGGAACAAAAAAGTCATGAATATATATCCGCGAACGCTTAGTTTTTCCGATAGATGGCGTTAAAGTCTAAGAGTTCAAAATGGTGAAAAAGTGTGATTTTGACGACCTATATCTCGGCTCGTGTTTAATCTTTTTTAATAATTTTTACATGGGTATTTAGAGTAATTCTTGTTCTCTAACATACCATAAGATGAAATGCCCCGAGCTAAGGGCAATAGCTTACCCTAGCCTCGCCCAAGTGGTAATCTGACAAAATTACACATGTCAATAAAATTAAAAAAAAAGGGGTTCTCGAACTTCTTTCTTTGGCTAAGGTGTGTATCTTAGGGCACTTAAACAACTAATGACGTTAGTTTCACATGCCCGGGCAATTTTATAGGCTGCGGGCATTCATTTTCAATCCTATCACTCTCCGTTAAAAATTAAGATATTTGAGTTCTGAAAACGGCTATGGGGACAGTTAGGCAAGGGAAACAATCTACGCCCTTTAGGGTTAAGATTTAGGATCAAGGTCAAGTATACTGACCCCTAATCTAATGAGAGGGGTACTTGTTACCCAATAGAGGGGTAATGGTAACTAACTTAGAGGGGTAATGGTTACTTGGCGTTTTTTTTTTTTGGATTCGAACCCACAATATCGATATTATGGAGCCGGGCAAGCTACACAAGCAAGATCTAATCTAACCCCAATGATATATGCCCTTAGTTTGAAAAATATCGGTGATTCAGTACCAAACCCTAGGTATTATATCATTTTTACCCTCCCCCCAAATTTTGGTCAAACCGGGAGGGGTAACCATGTTTAAACAAAATTTTCTCACCGACCCCCAGGGATGTAGATTGCATTTCTTGCATGCGGACATAACTTTTTATTGCGCACCTCCCCAAGTCAAATATTAACAAAACTAGGTTAGGGTTAACTCAGTTTTGAAATTGGTGGAAATTTTGGTGAAGTTTGGGTACACCTCCAGATGATTTTGGAGTTGGTCCCCAAGTTCGCCCCAGTAAGTTTTGGAAAGGTTTCTAACCTTTTTAAAGGGTTACAAACTACCCATTGCTGGTATTTAATGGTCCAAATAAAACCTTTAACCCCTCATAATTTAAGCATAAGAATTTACAATTTAGTTTGATTTGGAATGTTTTAAAGGGTTTTCCTTAGGTTTCGGGGATCTTCTATGTGTCAATAGCCATCGTCAATATACGTCTTCTCCCAAAGGATTATCCTAAACATATGATCCCAAAATGAGTTAATCGGGGTGGTAACTCAGCTACCCCTCCTCGGAGGACGGACGCTAATTAGGAGTTAGGGTAAGGGTTTGGGTTAGGGTTAGCTTAGGGTTAAGGGTTTGGGTTAGGGTATAGGCATTTTGCGCCTTGAGAAGAGAATATTCTAAAAATAGATATCACGCGAAGAGATTTACTTTGTTCAAATCAGAGTTAATGACTAACATGCAAAATATCATATAGATAACCTCATTAATGACAGAGTTTTTAACATTCTAAGTGGTCATAACTTAGTTATTATATATACTATTATGCATAACTCATTAACATGTAAGTCATGAATTATGTATTCAACAATACCATAGAATTATATGATTACCATTTTAAAATACTAAGACTTTCTCCTGTGATAAGACTGTACTTCATGCAATATCATAAGTCATATTTAAAAATTTCTAAGGGTCATTACTCAGTAATTAAAAACTTAGAATTAATAAAACTTTGCATGTAAGTCATGAATTATG
This sequence comes from Pteria penguin, assembly GCA_035048485.1. Lineage (NCBI taxonomy): Eukaryota > Metazoa > Mollusca > Bivalvia > Pterioida > Pteriidae > Pteria > Pteria penguin. Next base: position 93,556,243 of record CM068580.1, read on the forward strand.
TATTGAACAATACCATAGAATTATATGATTACCATTCTAAAAGAATAAGACTTACAACTGTGACAAGTCTGTATTTTATACAATTTCATAGGCCATATTGTAAGATTTCTACGGGTCATAACTCAGGTTAGGGTTAGGGTTAAGGTTAAGGTTAGGGTTAGGGGTAGGGGTTAGGGGTTATTAGTATACCCTCCCTCTTGATCGGGGCTAGCATTGATCCACTAATGTATTTCGTCACAGTTGAATAATGCATTTTATGAGCCTCTTTCTGATTTGATGTACATGTGCAGACATTTGGCAGCGATTTTACATGTTGCTCGGAAGATGGAATTATTTTAGGAAATGTACTGAAATGAAAGGTAAGATCCAAGTATATTTGAAATGTTTTACTTTCATGACATATATTGATACTTATTATTATCCAGATAGGTATAAAATAAAATTGAATTAAATATATATATTTTCCGGTTATCACAATATACCTTATTCTTATATAAGTTCATTAATCATAAAACATATTTGAATGTGAATAATATGTGTATGTATGTTATTGTACGCATGCACGTGTATGTATACATGTAAGTGTGTGTCTCCATGTATGCATATATTTGTATATGTGGTATGTATCAATGTAAGTTTGTACCGGTAAATGTGTATGCGTGTGTAGAAATGTGAATGATAGTGTGTAATTGTAAATCCAAATAAGCTATGAATATTCGTTATTTTGTAGAAATTACATGTTTATATTTACATATGTGAAGGAGCACGTTTTTGACATATGGCAAACCAACGCATTCACAATACGTTACAATTAAGTACGTGAACTTCAACCCGTATTAGTATCTGAATACCGCTTTGCCATTATTATAAATATATAATATTAATATTACCTCTTTGCTATAATTCTTTGTACCTGCATCTACCTGAGGCTGCATATGTACATGTTTATACGTATATTTGTATGTATATACATGTATTAATATATTGATGTCTATTTTTATTATAATGTCGGCCTGATATAATTGTATAATAATACCATTGTACAAAGGGAGAGAGCTTTATATAAACTATTTGCTTGCTGCTCCATCCCTATCATAATGCATATGTATAATCTTCATATCTATTATGTGTATTTTCTACAATAAATACTGTTTAAACCAAAATAAAATTGATCCCGACATATAGAGTCATTCGCAAACAACTATAATATATTAAGCTGTGCATAAATAGAATAAGATCTGATTCTCGGAGAATATAATCATCTATGTTATAAAAGCAATCTTATAATATAAACCAATTTGCCTTGCCTTCACCATGTAACCCTCAATGTTTACCTGTATCGTCTACATAAAATATTTAACCTACTTTAACAATCTAGTGATGTAGGGTCACTTATGAGTGTTTGTTTCCCGAAACATGCATGTACATGTATGGTCCATGTTATTAATTACATCAGACGTTGATGGTGCTAGACTCTTAATGTTTCGTTAAATTCTACCCCTCTAAGCTCCTCTGGCTTTTTGAACACTTTAGTTAAGCCCTCGCTCTAACTCTTTCCCTTTTACACATACAATATTCTTTCGACTGTAGACCCTATAGACCTAGCTCCTCTACACCTTCAAGTCCCTAATCTTTGTAGCTATGTTTGCCCTATAGCCCGCATAGACATTATAGACCCTCTTAACCCTAAACCTTCTAGCCCTTATATACCTTCAAGCCCTTCTAGCCCCACTAGACCCCTTAGCCCCTCAAGACCATTCAGACTCTCTAACCCCTGTAAACCTTCTAGCCCTATCAGACCATCTGGCCCCTCTACACCTTTAAACCCTTCTAGCCTCACTAGACCCCTTTAGCCCCTCAGGACCATTTAGACCTTCTAACCCCTGTACACCTTCTAGCCCCATCAGACCCCTCTACACCTTTAAACCCTTCTAGCCCCACTAGACCTTCTGGGTCCTCTACACATAAACCCTTCTAGCCCCACTAAACCTTCTGGCCCTCTATTCCTTCAACCTCCATAACACGTACAATCCTCCAAGCACTTCTAGCCCCTCTATATGTTCATGCCTTAACCCTTGAAGCCCTCTATTCCTTCTAGTCCACATATATCATAGACCTTCTATCACCTCAACACCCAAAGTTCATCTTACCTTTCAAACCCCTCTAGACCTTATAGCCCCTGTACACCTTCATGCTCTTCCTGCCACATTGCATTCTCTAGTCCGTCTAGAATATTTAGGCTCTCGAAGCCTTTGAGCCCCTTCACATTTCCTAATCCTACACACACCTAAACCTTCTAACCCCTGAACATCCAGTAAGATACTGTAGACACTTCACACCGATCTAAGGGTTAGGTTTAGGCTTACCCTAACCCTAACCCATGGGCAACTATTCTTGGTTTCTAGCCACTTAGAAGGAATTGTCGTATTAATGGAATTGTGTTTATGGTTTGTGTCGTCTGCTTTACCAAAATAATTGCAAATGCCAGATACAACATTTCAAACAAATTCTTAGGACTGAAAAGCTACTTATGTACACACACAGGTACATTCTTCCTTATAGACACACATACCATAGATATAACTGGCCGCAAGTCGTGGTCCTATCTACAGCCATTGTGATGATGATAGGGACACAATTCCTTACGTTGCGTAGACCTGCACGTTTCATAAATGAAATGTTCGATACGATTCTACGCATTTTGGTGAGAATTGGAGGGAATATCTTGAATATATAGACATTAAAAAAATGTTCGACAATAAAACTTTCCCCCGATATGTCGTCTGAAGGCTCTACATACATCTTTCCCCAACCTGTATCAAATTGGCCGGTTTGTTTATATTTAGTCTGAATCATCCACACGTTTGATACTGCTTACAAATTGCAATTACGCAAACGTGTGGATGATTCAGACTACATATAAACAAACCGCCAATTTTAACACAGGTAAGTAAAAATGTTAGTAGAGCATACAGACGGCAAATCGAGGGTAAGTTTTCATTGCCAAACATTTCTTTAGTGACTATATATTAAAGATATTCATTCCAATTCTCGCCGAAATGCTTAGAACCGTGCTGATCATTTTGTTAATGAAAAATACAAGTCTACGCAACGTCAGTGATTGTGGCCCTATCGTTTAGATAGTCCCATTACTTGCGACTAACATATAACGAAATTTCAATTATATTTCAGACTGAATTACAATGGACACACCTGAGGTATTCACGGTCACAGCATCAGAAAATGCTACTAGCTTTCTACAATTGTGCAGACAATATAGTACAGTTGAAGAGTGTTTACAGAGAAATGATGACAGCGTTTTCATAGCTAGAAACGCGAATGCTACATACGGAGAGCAAATCTTAATGTTTGACACTGAATTTGACATAGATGGCATGGTATTAGACCTGAAATCTCTGAATGCCATACTTCTCGACGTTCATTACATGAACATGATCCCTAACGGAATAAGAAGTGTGATACCTATGTTTAACATAATAAAAAAGCATGTACATTTAACAGAAATGACCTATACCTCTCGACAAATCATCTGTAAATGTCTCGGTATGCAATTATTTAGCGCCAATGGCTGGCAAGTGAATGTTGTAGTGCTTCCAGTGAACAATATCCCAAGTTCTTACTCAATGCCAAACAAGTACAAGTACCAGGAATTGATATTGAAAGTTTTCAAGGATTTTAAATCCAATTTTGAGAATCTTTTACGAATGTTACCCCCTGAAGACATGTGTTGGGATACAATAAAAAAGAATCCACTTCTGGATGCAAAGAAATGGAGAATATTGTCGAAAGACCAGGAATTCATTCTTGGACTTTTAGATACTGCATTGTATTTGTGCAATGTACCTGTTCACCACGAATTACGAGTAGTTGCCTTTCGTTTTGGCGAAAGGGAGACGTCTACAATGCAGTTGAGAAACGATTTTGTGCTGGAACTAATTTCAAACATGACTGCTCATGCTGCTGTTACCTACCGTAGTACGAACAAAGACTTTCATCTCTTCTCCACCAGTGGAATACAGGAAGTAGTTGGTACTCGAGGAAGTATAAGACCATCTTTAACTTTAAGAGAATGCAGCAATTTCCAGAGTAATTTAGACAGAAGACCCATGGGTATCTCAAGCGACTTTGAGAAACATATGCCGTATTCCTGGTGAAATTCGTTTCGTTCAGTTTTACGCTGATACTCCCCATATGTACAATGGATCAAGACATCCTGTTTCAGGAATGATTACCACTTGCGGTCTTTTAAACTGTAACAGTAGTGCTTATTTATCCAAACAAGCAAAGGAGTACCTTGATGCATCTCTTGAAAACTCCAATAAACTGACTGGAATTACTTCTGTTCGTATTGAAATGGTTATTGCCCTAGATGAAATACCTTTGCAACTTAATGGAAAAGATCTGTTATCTGAAGTCTATTTGCAAACTTTTATAGAGAAATACCATATTTTTGTACCCTTCAAGGAGAACGTTCAAATTGACGGGACAATGCTGAGTTTCATATACACTATGAAAATGATCGCTTACCACATTCACGGCACCTGGCAGAGAGCTTGTTAGATGAGCACGTAGGACAAGGAAAGTTGTTACCGGCATGGAAATCTTATCAGTATGAGCTGTGTAATGAACTATTTTGGTGGGGACAACTTCATTCCAATACAGACTCTGTCTTAGCTGCAAATTTAGGACCTGGTGATGGATGTAATAAAAGGTCCATAACATGCAGGCAAGGATTTCTTGCCCTAGAGCCAAGCACGGAAAGTGCTATTGATGAGCATGCACCTCCTCCCCTTCAACATTGGACTGCTTCTGCAATTCAACAGCAGCGTATCCGAAGGATGTTTTCCTATGGAGATTTCTTAAACTGTAACGATGTTGTTCTTGATAACAGGACACTGATGGTCTTGATCGAGATTTTGAAATCTTTACGAGATTAAGATCCCATTCCTACATTACTATCCGACTTAAGGAAACCTAATGTCCCAGAATGGGGAGAGTGCGCAGGAAGTATTACTTTGGATCGACTCAGTAAGGAACTAAGTCAAAAAGAGATGTTTACGTTACTGTTTACATTTTGCAGAGCCATACAAATGTTACTGGATGCCAACAAGAATGTTTGTGACATCATTACTGCTGGTGTCTTGAATCTCAACTTTGTGTATTTTCCTTTATACAGAAATAATCGATTTTGCTGGCCAAATAGGAAACTGTATAAAATTTTGTTTGAGGAAAATACATTTGATGACAATTTATAATGATGCAAACATTTTGACCTCAGAGGTAATATCTGAATTGGAAGATGAAAATTTGGTTTTCAGGAGTAGGTTTCAAATCTAATGTTGATGCATTACCCTGGATTCATGTTGTGTGCAACAGACTTAGGGGTATGGAACTGGATAGGAAAGCACTTATCAAAGTTCTAACTTTTGTTTCCTGTGCTGCGTTGTTGCAGAATGGATATACCTATCAAGTATAATATGGTAACATATGCCACTAAGAGTATGCAGGCGGATGTGCATGATGACGTAGAGATTCCTCACTTGATATAGTAATGCTATACACAGACGAACTTCAGTGCAAGAAGATATTGCACCAATGCCTGTTAGACGTGTACCTGCTAGAATTAATATTACTTGGAATGCAGTAGAAATGAGAATTTTGCAACAAGTACTGAGTGCCGATGGACAGTCCATTAGAAATTTACATAAACTGTATTTGCAAAATTGCAGAGAAAAAGGCATCCCTGATAGATCATTTCATGCTTTCAAAAGTAAATGTGCTCGCTTAAGGAGAAATGAACAGCAGTGAGCTGTTATTTAATATAGCCAAATAACTTAAATGGTATGCTTCGTATTTTTAATTTTAGATTTCCTACAATGGGAAAAAGTAAATTGCAGCATATGTACACTTGCAATGTATGTAATAAATAAATGAATGACTTTCTAATCCTCAAACTTTTAATTTTCATTGCTGATTCTCCTCGAACACCTCATAATCTCTCGGTAGGATAACCATTGCCAAATATAAAGAAAAATAATTGGTTACATTTAGTGTGACTAGCCAACTAGGAGACGCCTACATATCCCGGGCACCTGGTCTCACCTCTAGTTTGCTAGGGATCTGTTATTGCCAATGTTATTCTATAGTGAGTGATATTGTGATTTGCTGTCAGGATTGTCATTAAAGGAAGGTATACACGCTTTGAAAACATTAAGATAAAAAAGTAATATTGACCATGATCTCTGATAATGTAATATTTTTCTATCTTAATAAAAATATCATCCCGAACAGTAAAGCACTATCATAAAACCTATACAATACTTGCAAAATTCACGGTTTACAAGGTTTTTTATCACTTGGAACTCCTGTTTTTGCACTTAAACCATGTGACAGGAAAATATTGCGCGAGTATATTCTTGTGGATTAATATTCAAACTCGAAAGACAAATCTCGCAATTGTCTTACTAAACAACTCGATTAACTCATCTGACTTTTCTAAACCTGATTTACACATATATCGGCGCTGTAAGTGGAAAATCAGAAGAGTTCCTCGGAATAAACAAACTTATCGTGCATTTGTCTGTAAAAAATTAATTTTGCGAGTCTCGTATATATATATATATATATATATATATATATATATATATATATATATATATATATATATATATATATATATAAGTAAAAAGTCCAACATCTCCAGAATAAATAATTACATTCATTGTATATCACAAGTACTTTCATGTTTACATTTTACAATCTTCAGGTGAACTGAATGTACAACTAGTATGACGTATCTAAGTAACTTTAGTTCAGTGACGTCATAGCATTGATGACGTTATAGGGAGTTAATAACATACGTTTCGATTGAATTTTTTTATCACATTACACAATCGAAAATGAATATTTAGAGTTAAGTTTCGATTTAAATTTTTGTATGAAATATTTTTCCTTTAATTCCCGTTTAATATTACAATCAACATTTAATTTATAGAACGGGAAAATTTTAAAAAGACCCCCAGCACAGTCGTCTAAATGTTTGTTGAGGGGAATTTTCCGATACTGTGGTTGCCTTATGTGTTGTCGGTGGATTCTTACGCGTTCTGTTAACGTGTTCCCCGTTTGTCCAATGTATATTTCTTGACAGCCACTGCATTTGATACAATAAATCAAATTTCCAGTTTTGCAGGTCATGTCTGCATTGGCGAAAAGTTTCCTTCCACCGGGGATTTCCATTTCTGCACCTTCGTGTAGGTACGAGCACGTTCCACATCGACTGTCTAGGCATTTAGTAACTTTATGTTTTCTGTTTCCATCTTTTACCTCAAATCGAGCCCTGGTTAACAATCGTTTGAGATTTTGAGGTTGACGTTTACTTTGAATAATTGATCCCGTGTTGATCAGTTCCCGCATTTTCGCGTCCTGTCTCAAAATTGGCAAGTTAGTTTGGGCTACTTGAAAAATATTTTGGTTACGGGGATTGTGCGTAATTACAAATGGCACTTTGTCATTTGTTTCATCTTGTTGCTGAGAAGTTGATCGTAATTGATTAACCGGGATGTTTTTTGCCATTTCTATCCCTCTGTCTATTAATTGTGTGGGATAGTTTTGATTTATTAAGAATGTTTTAAGTTCATCTAAGCGTGTTTGTCGCGTTTGTACATCCTCAATAACTGTGCAGATTTTCCTTGCTAAACAATATGGAATATTTCTCTTTGTGTGTGATGGATGACACGAGTGGAAGTTTAGATATTGATGCGTATCCGTTTCCTTGTAAAATATATCTGTTTTTATTATCGTTCCGGTTTTCATTATAAGGATATCTAAAAACGGCAATTTTTCGTAATTTTCATCTTTCGTGAATTTTATGGCAGGATGGAGGTTGTTAATCGTTTCTGTAAAGATTTCTAGGTCCTCATCAGATCTATTCCAAATGAGAAAACAATCGTCTAGATATCTTTTCCAAGATGATTCCAATTCTCTAGCGAATTCAATTCCAAAATGATTTTCTACCTTCTGATAAAGTTTCTGTTCCAAATAACACATTCAGTTCACCTGAAGATTGTAAAATGTAAACATGAAAGTACTTGTGATATACAATGAATGTAATTATTTATTCTGGAGATGTTGGACTTTTTACTTATAAATATATGATTCTATACGCAAGAACATTTATATCGATCTTTATATATATATATGATATTCAGAATGATTTTTATTTAATAAGATAGATAAATATTACATTATAAGAGATTCCGGGCAAATTTTTATTCCAATTTTTCACAACGTACATACCTTCGTTTAAATTCATTTTTGTCCTACACCTCTGCACTTTACTCTGTGGAGCTCGTAAGAAGTTCACCGCAAGGGGTTTGACATTGTTTTCATTTTTTCCTGACATAGTGGCCATAGCACTTTGTATACAAACATGTCCAAAGTCAATTTAGCTTTTAGTCCTTTGTTCATTTTTTTTTTCTGAATAGGCAATGTCATCGACTACCCAAATAGGAGACGCTAACCCTCCTTAGCAACTGGTCTCACGTCAGTTTGTTATGGGTCTATTATTACTCCCAATGGTACTCTATTGGAAATGCTGTTGTTTAATTTAGTTGGATTATTTTTGTCAATATGTCCCTCTACCGGTTTCGTCGAAAAGACTTCATGGTTCTGTCAGTCTGTTCGTTCGTATGTCCGTCATTCGACCATATTTCAGTCGTCTTTGAGCACTTTAAAGAATCATTATTGGATTTTGTTTTTACACAAGGAGTGCGTTGTGATCTATCCACTTACTAATGAAAATTTGCAATCTCTTGGTCTATACCTAACGTTTAAAACATAAAAGATAATGTTTCATGTCCTTCCGTCTGTCCTTACGTCCTCTCGTCTGTAATTAATCTGTCGCACTGAGTAAGACATGCCCAGTCCAAACCTATCCAGAAATCACACGGTCGCAATTATCTGTCCTTTCCACTTCCTTAGCATTTGGTCTCGCCTCTAGTTTGCTAAGGATCCTTCAATATTTCTAACGGTACTCCATTTTCAGTGATGTTGTGATTAACTGTCAGGATCTTTTTTTATTTATATATATGTACTTTAATTCATATATGTCCCGTGCATTATGGAGCTCGTAGAAAAGTTTCCAGTCTAGGGTGTGACAAAAAGTGTTTTATTTCCCATCGTGAAAAAGTGTTACCAGTGTGCTGTCGGTCTGGAAATTGCCAGCAAATACTTTATTTACGTCGATTTGTATTGCAATGAATATGTTACTCTCCCCTCAAGGGCATCTGGTCTTACCTCTATCTTCCAAGTGGTTCGTCGATGTTCTCAACCGTGCTTCGTTGTCAGTACTGTTGATTCATGGCCAGGATCTTTACCATTCAGTTTGCACATTAGATGAGCCAAATCCGTTGAAGTCGGTGTTTTGAGTGTTTCTAATCCAAACTAGATAATGTTATATTCATATTGATGAAATTAAGTCAATAGATTTGAATGGCCTCCAATCCATCCCTATAGCCATCCCTTACCTCCTTTTTTTCAACATTATCACATATAGTCGGAGATTTTCTACCCTTCTCACACTTTTGAGATCGGTTTGTGGACGAGGGTCAGAACGAGTTTCTTCATCAAAAGTTTGATTTTTAGCGATATCGGGATTTGTAAACCTGTGGCGAAAAAGAAAAAAACGAAATTGCAACCTATTATCCAATAAATCAACATTAAACTTGCTTGATCATAGCAAATTATTTTCCAAATAAGATTTAAGACCTCTTCTTGCAGTTGTTTTGTCTGAAAACATAGTACAATTCTCCACTTTGGCATTCGAGTACATAGTATGACGTAAATTCAGATAAAACCACTGATAAAAGAGGTTATAGATATTATTTGGAAAATATATTATTATGATCAAGTAAGTTTAATGTTGATTTATTGGATTATGGGTAGCAAGTTCGCTGAGCAGACGTTTATGTGTCGCCAGCATTTTGTACATCACGATACTAACTAGTTTCGCTAAAATTCCAACTTTTGATTGGTTTGAATTTCTCCCAAAAACCATTGATATCAAAAAGTTGGAGAAAAACTGAGAATTTCAGACTAAATATCATAATGTGCTTGACTGTTACAAGGACTTGCCGACAAATATTGCCTTATAGAATGACGTATTCTAAATAATAATGCGAGTGATTTCAATCTTTCTTAATTCAACATTTGGGTGCACTTCACACTTGTCAATATTCCCAGCCGTGTTTCATTGTCAGTTCTGTTGTGATTCATTGACATGATCTGTGTAAGTCTTTATGCTCGTTATTTGAGGCAAATCCGTCAATTTCATCTAAGTCGGTGATTTGAATGTTTATCAAAAGTATATAAAGTTATATTTATATTGATGAAATCAAATAATTGGTTTGGGATGGCCTCCAATCCTCCCCTATAGCCATCCCTTACCCCCTTTTTATTTCAACATTATCGCATATAGTCCGAGATTCTCTACTCTACTCTTGCTTTAGATATCGTTTTGTGGTAGAGGATCAGAGCGAGTCTGTTCATCAAAAGTTAGAATTTTAGTGATACCAGCAGATATCGGCATGCCCCTGTCGACAACTTGCTTGCGCATAGCAATATATTTTCCAATTATAAGATGTAAGATCTCTTCCAACAGTCGTTTTGTCTGAAACACAGTAAAAATCTCCACTTCGCTATTTGAGTACATAGTATGACGTCAAATTTGACAAAAAGGTGACTGTGACGAATAGCTAAGAAATCGAGATTCGGGTAGTCTCGTGTTTTTGTTACAAAAATTTGTCAGCTGCTAGAGTGTCACAAATGGAAAATGGCGTTCTGCGAGATGTGATGTTATACTGTATACATAAATGGAGAAGAGGGGAATTTTACCGTATATTCAGATAAAACGACTGCAGGAAGAGGTTACAAATCTTTTTCTTTTAGAAAATACATTGTTTTGATCAGAAAATTTAAAGGTGAATTACTGGATTATAGGTAACAAGCTGCTGCATAAACGTTTATTTGTCGTCAGAGGTTTGTACATCCCGATACCGACTGGTATCGCTAAAATTTTAACTTTTGATTGGTTGGGAAATCTCCCACCAACCGGCGATATCAAAAGTAGGAGAAAGACAGAGAATCTCTGACTAAATCACACACTGTGCTTGTCTGTTGTACAGACTACTGCTTACGCATATTGGCGTATGAAATGACATATTTATAGTTTAATATAATAATAAAATGAGTGGTTTCAATAATTGTTTATTTCAACATTTGGATGAACTTCACAATAAAACATGTCTGTCTGACATTAATGAACTTTATGAAATTTATGATATCATATAATCATAAAGTGAGTGGTTTCAATTATTGTGTTTAACTCAACATTATTGTGAACCCAACAATAAAACATGTCTCTCTGACATTAATCGACTGCACTGTATTTAGAGTATAATATAATTATAAGGTTAGTGGCATGACATGAAACAATTTTATGACATCAATTATGATATTCACATCATTTTGTAATACACTGATGTAGAGTAAGCGTCGGGATGCACATTGCGATACCACACTATCGTGTCTCTATAACACGAATGAACCTTATGAGATCAATTATGATATTCACATGATCTTCTTATTCACATATGAATAATAAGAATCGAGGTGCAAATTGCTATTTCTCATTTCGTGTTCGTCCAGAAGGACATTAGCGGTTTCAGGGAAATCTCTCCAATTCATCTTGGAGTACAAGGCTATTACTTTTTGGGGTCTGGAAGCGTCCCCTGTGGGTATAATGGTACTGGGCTAGTCGGATATCCTACGATTACTGGCATGTTCTGAACTAAATGTTTTAATATTTAATAGTTGAATTCACCTGAAGCAACAACTTTTTTTCTGAACTTATCAATTGACCTTCATTTCGATTGATATATCTTTAATCTTCTCTTCCCTCCTAATCTCCATTTATTGTCTTCTATTTCATCACTTATCTTTTCCTCGTATTCCTTGCGCATGTCTCTTACATTTTTATATTTCTTCCCGTATACGTAGTTCTCAACATTTATAGTATAATATGATCATAAGTTTAGTGGATCCAATTAATATGTATAATTCAAAAATATTGTGAACTTTACAATAAAACATGTCTCTTTGATATTAATCAACTCCATGGCATTTATAGAATATAATTATAAGGTTAGTACATTCAATTATAAAGTTTAACTCAACATTATTGTGACCTTTACGATAAAACATGTCTATCTGACACGAATTAACTCTATGACATCAATTATGATATTCACATGATCTACTTATTCACATATGAATAAAAAGAGTCGAGGTGCAAATTGCGTTTTCTCATTCTGTGCTAGACCTGCTGTCACTGAAGAGATAGTGTGTCTTGTATTGCGTCTCCAAACGCGTTCCCACTTTCCTTTTCCATTCAATAGAATCCGACCAAAGTCCTTTACCTAACCCAGCTTCAAAGATGGTGCGTTTAGTAGTCAAGTTCTTTTTCCAACCTTGTTTTTCATGTTCTTCCAGCAGGAAATTAGCGGCTTCAGGGAAATCTTTCCAACTCATCTTGGAATATAAGGCTATTACTTTCTGGGTTCCGACAGTGTCACCTGTGGGTGTACTTGTCCTGGGTTTGTCAAATATCCTACGATTACTGGCATGGTCTGAACTAAGAGTACTGGTATGTACTGCCGGTTGGGGACTTGTAGTTGATGCAGCAAGAAATATGGATGTACTGGCATGTTCAGAAATAGGCGTTATGGTATGTATTGCTGGCTGAGGCCTTGTAGAGGATGTGCTGGGTATAGGCTGATTACTGGTGTGTTCAATAGGGATACTCATTGCCGACTGAGGTGTTGTTGCGGATTCTGTATCACCTCTTGATGTATCCATCGTTTCCTCTGCGCTTGATTCTCCATGCAATTTCAGAGAAAAAGATGCCTTCTCTAAACTCTGTAAGATTTTGTCGTAGACTTCGGCTGTCTTCACTGCTATAATGTTCTTTACAGTAGTTATGGTTTTGGTTCTTTTCTGATTTTCTTCATTAGTATATTTCACAATAGCTTTATTCACTTGAAGCATCAACTCTTTTTCTAAAGTTATCAACTCACCTTTCATTTCGATTGATATATCTTTAATCTTCTCTTCGTATTCTCTCTTCATCTCTATCTCAATGTCTTCTATTTCTTCACTTCTCTTTTCTTCGTATTCCTTGCGCATTTGTCTTTTACATTCTTCTATTTCATCCCGTACTTCTCATGCAAACTCTTTCTTCATT